>APFE031398800.1:33730-180659 GCA_000404065.3 Pinus taeda
AGTTGTTTTTGGATATCTAAACATGCTTGTTGAATTGAGAATTTTTCAAAAGGTAAAGGTTGGTTTCCTTCTTGTTGGGAACACTCATGACCATATTGATCAGATGTTCAATTGTTTTTCAGTCATATTGACGAGGAAGGAAGTTGGGAGCTTGCCATCACTAACTGAATGTATTAAGAAATCATACATGCCAGAGCCTACTTTTGATGTGTTGGAAGAAACTGTTGACATGCGAAGGTTTATTATGGGATCATATGCGTAGGGGAAATGAATTAAACAACTTAATGACATTAGCTTCCAACATCAATTTCGTATCAAAAAAATTGATGGGAAAACACTAATATGGGGAAAGAAGTATTCAACTACTACAGAATGGGCACCATCATCAGGTTTGCAATTTTTGAAGTTCATTCCAGATCATCCAATATTTGCATCAAAAATATTGTTATTACAATCAGTTGGTGAAGTTCAGAATGCACGCAAACAACATAGAGATATAAATAATTCTGATTGCCTGGAAGAAATTAAAAAATGTATTAGATATACATGTGAGTACTTTGATATTGCTGATTCAATTTGGTGGGAGTCATTTTTCAATAATCAAAGTGATATCATTTCAACAACAATAAATGAAGATATACCTTTGAAAAATCCATTTATTTGGCCACAAAATGTGTCAAATGAACATGAGGAAATAAACATTATTGAACAGCAACAATCTCAAGGTATTATTAATTCTTCACAGGTAGCGGAAAGAGAGATGTATATTGGTTCCAGAAGATCTCGTTGACAACGTGAACCCATGGAATACCTTTACAGGGGTTCAGTACAGGATATTAAGGAGGGTTGCATGATTGTAGTGCTAGCAGATGGAGATCCCAATGGCTATCCATTCTGGGTTGCTAAAGTTATAAAGGTCTTTACAGAAAATGAGGATGTTAACAAGTGTTGAAGTACATTGGTATGCCACAAATACACACCCATTCAATGGTGTGTATAAGCTAGAGATGGTAGTTGACAAAAAAATGGCGGAAAGAGAAAAAGAAAGGATACAAATATAAATCGCCACCGCACAGACATATTAAAATTGGAGGATGTTAACATACTTGTTTATGACTTCAATTTAACAAAGAGAGGAACTCTTCGCTTCAAGACAATAGAGATTCTGAAAAGGTTGTTACCATAAGGAATAGTGTTGAGATGGGAGTCTGCTGAAAGCAGTCATAGATCTAGAAGAATTTTGAAACCTGAAATGTTGGGCATGCATGTGTACTCAGATGGGGCACTAGTTGATGAAAGAGAAGAATATGGAACATCTTCGTCAGCATCTAGTCACTCATCTGAAGATGTGAATTCTGATGGTGTGCAAGAAAATATGAATGATTTTGAATAATTGTTTAAGACAGTTTATATAACTGATGTATGCATCGTATCTTCAAATAAAATTAATGATTTCCATATGGTGTTAAATGAGAAGTTATGAGGCATTTTTATGTTGTTGGATTATATGTCTTAATTATGATAAATTTTATTGTTTAAAATATCTACAATGCAATATTAAATTAGAGATATAATGTATGTTTTATTCAATATACAAATAATGACTTTTGAAGTCATTTAGTGATGTAATTTGTTCATAATGTCATGGTTTTTAATTTTATAGTTGAAAAAATTTCAATTTCTTTTGCATCTAGCATGTTATGGTTGAGAACATGTTGAATTTATACTTAAGAAAGAAAAATGATATTCTACCAAAAACATTAATGTGTTTTTTTCCTCATAAACAACTTTGTTTGGCACATAAAAATTTGGTTTTACTAGCATTTTTAAAAAAATTTGAAAATTGACCCTAAAAAAAAATCATTGTTCCAGTATCATCACTTTCGTTTTGAAGCTATATTTTGCACGAAAATTTCACAGTAAATTTCGTAGTCACTGCCATTTTTAAAACATGTTCAAAATTGACGCCTAAAAAATAAAAACATCATTCCAGTATACACACTTTTCGTTTTTAGCACTGTTTTTCATGTTTTTTGGGGGTTTTTTTGGCCAGAGTTCCCGTTTTGAGTTTATAGTTCTCGTTTCAAAGTTTACCTTGTTTTGTGATGTCATTTCGCTCATGTGTTCCTTTCAAGTTGCATACTATCATAGGCTTCTAAGGGGCGCACTTCCTTTTCCCCTTTATGTGTTAGAACCTTCATGCATTGCACTTGAATCTCCGCATGGTCACACACTTGCTCTCACCCAAAGTTATCATACCTTCCTTTGTGCGCTACTGTGGTCAAGGCATTACACTACTACCCACTATTGGGACTCCTACTCCAAATGGTGTGAAGCCTAGTTGGGACTTCATATTGGGGAGATCCCATGAATGTTGGCGGGTATAGCACCATCAACATTTCTGGAACTAGAAGGAGGGTCATATGACAAGCTGAGTCCTTGAAGTCTGTTTTGAACTTCTGCACATATTTCATGACTTCTTTCCAGATCGAAACCCCAGCGTGTTTTTATAATTTTGAACATTTTGAAGTATTGGCGAGCATTTTAGATTACTTATCCAAATTAAGTTTAATGGCAAGGGTGGAATATACTTGCTCACGGACACAGTTGCTTTTGTTGGTTTCTGTGACAGGCATGATGTCTCATCTGACACTATTTCATGTGGTTTGTTCTCTTTCACATTGAAAGGGCGCGCAAATCAATGGTGTCACACAATGTCCGCAACCTCTATACACTCTTTTGAGCAGTTCTTTAGAGAATCATGTGTGCTTTCATTATTTATGACCATAAAGCCCTTAATAGAAAAAAAATTAAAATTGCGGAAATCACCTCACGAACATCTTCAATATTTTCACAATAATTTTCTTCACTACTGTTTTGAATTTCCTAAAGATGAAGTTGACTGGGAATTCTTGGATGAAAGATTTCAATATATTGTTCATGTTTCTAAGAATCCACATGAGTTAAAATCTGTCAAACCTCTCCCAACATACCTCGATGTTAGAGATTATAAATTTGAGATGGACAAGGTTGTTGTCCCAAGTGACCCTTCGTCTCCTTCCCATCATATAGCTCTAGCTCCACGGGTCGAGATGGGAGAAGTTAAGAATCCTCCTGTTGATCTATCTCCATCTCCTCCTACCCCACCTGCTCAGGATTTCTACGCAGATTTGGACTGTAACTCTGATGGTTGCCATGAAGTATTATTTCCTCATCCTCTGTCCTTCATTCCCTTTAATCCTATGGATTTTGGTTTATTGTGTTCATTTGTCTCGGATCTCACATGTGATGTTTACAAGGATCAATTTCTGGATGGAATTGGTGTTGAACAACCAACCTGAAATATCATTTTGATATGTGTGGGAATATAAACGAGAATTTGCAGTGAATGATGATCTCCTTTTGTCTACACCTTGTCTACTTTATCCTGACATCTTCCATGATTCTATCAGTTTTGTTCTATCTTGTGAAAATTCATTTCCGGATTTTTTATTTACGATCAATCATAGAACACGTGTAATGCTATTTTTTCATTTCAATGCGGAGATGACAAATCTATCGTCTGTGATCCTCCTAATCTCTCATCTTACCTTTCCAAAAACATAGAGGGTGAAATTTCTCATTTTCCATCATCCCCTCTTTATGATTCGTCAGATCATGAGGATGCCTCTATCTATCATCTTGAACTTTCTAATCATGGTTTTCATGATCTTTTCATTCATTCATCTGATCATGATTTTGATTTGTTTGTTGTTAATATTTCTAATCCACTAGTCTTTGATGATCCATCTTGTGATGAGAAACTCCTCAAGTTGTCGAGGCACTTCAACCTAAGCTTATGGTTATGTCAGGTTCTCATAGACTTGAGGTCAGTTCCACTTCGAATCATAAATTTGTTGAATATTTCCAAACTCCTCATCACTCTATTGTTCACGTTGAAAATCAATCTATCCTACTATTTTTGCATCCTCCACTAGAATCACATGATCCTATTTCTCAAGCATTGGAGGAGTCATACGTTACAAAGAACTATTTCAAAATGGAAGTTTTCTCCTTTCTTTATGCTTGCTCATTTTTCAAGTTCGAAGGTGTGTACATGTTTGTCGTCCACTCCCAACGTGTTAACATACCATGGTACATCGACATAGTCCCTCTCATGTGCTTTCCGTTTTTACTTCTCTGTAGATGCATTCAAGCTTCAAAAGTATTGGTTTGCATTGTTCTATCTTTCTTATCTATTGGTTTACTTATATATCTTTCTTGTCTTACATGCTCTCACCTTCATGGGCCAACCAATGTGCCAATTGATGCATTGAAATATCACTTTACATGAGTTGGCCTATGTTCTAATTAGATTAGGAGTAGGAGTAGTTTTTATTTTCTTTTTTGTTTCTTTATTTGCTTATTTTTCTTACTTTATCCTGCTTCTTTCCTTTGTTTGTTTTGTTTTGCACCCGTAAGTTAGTTTTGCATGAAACCGTGTTTGGATTCTTAGACAAGCAGGGTGAAGTTCAAGAGGAACTTATACAACTATTAACTCTTAGTTATCTGTTTATTCCCTCTTTTTGTGTGAGTCTTGAATTTATTCTAGTCGATGATACCCTAATGGAAAATATATTCCTTTCGGAAGGAGTCATGGTGAAATCACGATGCTTGCACTTTTAACTAGTACCGCCTAATCTAATCGGTTTTGTACTTTCGGTTAACCCTTGTCAACTCTTTCAAGTAGAGTAAGGAGAGTGGGGAAACCTTAACAAGTATGTCAGAGGTATATATAAATATCCTTCTCAGAAGAGACAACCTATTCTGATCTCAATAAGTCGGGATCCCTCTTCCGCCTCATGAAAAAAACAAGTGTCTATGCACAGTTCTTTGAAAATGAAAATGAAAAATGAAAAAAATAAAATAAAGGGTGAAAGAAGAGAAAGACTTCTTGTGCAAAGAGGTGAAGCAAGTAACTCTGTCGGGGTACTATCTAGGCCTATTGGCAATGAAGAAACATTGGAGATGAAACTAAAACTATGATAGTTTATTTTACTTGTGCATCTATATACCCATTATCACCAATCGAAACAACTTAGTTTGACTTGGATTGGTATGTATTATGTCGATAAAGAGAATGGTAGGGGCTACATCTTTAACTCGATCTAAGTTAACAAGTTATGATAATTGAAAAATTGAGCAATACTTTCGAAAGAATTAAACTCGCTTTGCATGATACAATGTCCATACAAAGAGCTCAAGTTCTACTAGTGTGTCACCAATGTTGTAGCGACTACAACCATCCTCTAAAAAAATTTCTATGGTTCGATTTTGGAGACTTCATTCTAAACCACAATAGCTCATCTTGCACTGATCCAGGTATGAGTGCTTTGAATGAGACTTATCCTTTTCATTTTGGCTTGTGTTTTCTCACTTACTTGATTTGTTGACCCACGAGTCGATCTCCTGACTTAGTCCTACAATAATTCTGGGCTTGCCTCAGAAAATTGTGCAATTCTTGAGGGCAGATATCCTTATTGTTGAGAATTGCATAGTCTTGACTACCAGTGATCCTTGAGCTCTGGAATTGCATAGTCATGGAGGGGCATCACTTGCACTTAGCCCAGAAACTGTGCAGACCTCACTGTGCTCAGAAACTACATAGTACATGAGCCAGAGAGTTTTCCAGTCCTTCCTAGAATTGTGCAATATATCTGGAAAGTGCATGGAAATTTTCCTAAAATAAATAAATAAACTAGAAAATAAAAAAAGAAATCCCTAAAAAATATGGATCTATTTTTAGTAACACGAAGCAGGCACTTGCATTATTTTTAGAAACTACCGCCAAGTGTCTCTTTTTCCTTGATTTTAGGCATGCGCATCATAAGCCCTAACTTGGCCAAATCTATTTAATCGACACTTCTAGAACTCATTTTCATACTTGATCTTGGAGCTCTAGAATTCTCGAGGAGATCAAGGAGCCTTCGATGTAATTGTCATCGCTTTTCCGGGTGAGTTTTGTTTTTCTCGTATTTTGTAGCTTTTTTTTCCTTTTTTGTTTTTTATCTTGTGCCAGTGTTGTTTCAATTGTTTCCTTGCATGGTTGTTGGCATTTTAAACCTTTTTAGATTATAGAAGTGTTGCTTCAAGTTATATATTGTCTTCCCCAAGTGTCACATGAACTTTCTTGTTTTTGCACCAATAGTCGTCTTTGCGGCAACTCTCCTCACATGCTTCGTTTTCCTTCAGTTTAATCAGTTGTTGCACTTGTCTTACATGCATGCATCAACACTTAGTCAGATCTACACTCAATATCACACCATCTTTCAGACCTGTTTGTTTTTTACAATCCCCTTGGGCAGATCTAGATACCCCTTTCCCTAATCAATTACTCAGTATTTAACTCAAAAATCAAAGTTCTCATAATGGCTCTAAACCTAAATGACCGTGTCCGTCTCGAAAAAATTATCCTAACGCAACTCGTTTCACTGAAAACCGAGTTCGTGTGAGGAAGTTATTATGTTCTATTCGCTTTATTAAACAAACAAAATTTGCAAAAAAAAACATAGTCACTGCACAATCAACAATTTGTATTACTGACGTGGCAGGTGACTGTGTAGGGTCAATTTGGTCAACATTCAATCATAGTTTGACAAGTGGCATATTCTCATTGGGTTTCAAATAGGTGTGTTGGCATAGTTTGATTGGTTAACATTTGGGTCAATGAGATAATGCCATGTGGCAAGCACAGAAGCCACCATGTGGCACCTCCCAACAGCCTAGGCAAACTCAACAATGGAGAAAAAATTTATTGGAGGTGTCAGGGTTCGACCTCGCGACCTCCCTCCGCAGACCAAAGCCTTCCACCAACTCTGCTACCAGTTGTTTCTTACCCCTATAGCGGACCATACATATTTAAACTGTAACGGTTATTGGTATGGTGGTTAGGGGAGGGCTAGCCCGTAGACCAGCCCTCCCATTGTGAATGCAACAATAGTCACTGCAAGCAATTATGAAAACAGCTATGTTAAACGGCTCCACAAACCTTCACCGCAATGATTAGGCCACATGTGAACACGTGTAAAGGTATGCAGTTATGGTTATGTTAACCGTCAGGATCCAAAACTATAACGATCATCATGTGAATGGATCCGACGGCTATGGTGGAAGTCATCTAACCTAGCATCCAACGCTACGAAACCGTGATGTTTAACAAACTGTGACATGTGTCACCTCCGACGAAACTGCCAACGGTTTCAGAAATAGTCAAGTTTGTCTGTGTAATTAAGCACTAATCCCAGTTTAGAATTCAACTAATCTGCAGTTAACTCTAACATTAAACGAGTGGAGTTTTGGCAGTTCCGACATTTTTGGCACCAACTCCTAATTTAGCGGCCCTAACTGGAGTCATTCTAGTTTTGGAGGAGTTTTTCAAGGGAAAAACTATCTGAGTCATAACTGGATAAATTTTCGACCAAATTGAGCTCAGGAAAAGGTGTTCCTAGCTAATTTGGACATTTTGAACACATTGATATGGGTATCAGGAGTAGAAGAGCTTTGTAAACAACATTTTTTTTCCATATTGAGATAATACAAAGGCCCAAGCCATGGAAGTTGGACCAAGGAGATGTAGCCTAGGAGGGGTGAACTCCTTCATCAAAATATTGTGTTAAAGTGTCTCTTTGATGGTTTGTTGTACTTTGAATATATGTTGTTCAATACTTGCCTTTTAAGCTATTTTTCTCATGAATGTCTCACTAAACTTGATGAAATTTACCTGTTTCAATCACTAAACAACCTTATGCATAGGAAGAAATGAACAAGCACATGTTTATAAATCTTTAATTAAAATTAGCACAACAAAACTAACATTCAATAACATATCAATTTGGTATCAGAGCAAGGTTGATTTGCTAGACTACTTGAGTTTTGTGCAATTAGGATTTTAATGGTTGCAAAATTGTGATGCTTACAAGGTTAAAGTTGCAGAGAGGAGAAAGGAAACGGCTTGTTGCAACTCTTGACGTTATGCCCAGAAGAAGGAGAGCCACAAGGCCACAATCTCCACCACCCAAGTTCCAATTATAGTTGCACTTGAAACTCCTCAAGCTTTGCCTTCAGTTGAGATTGAAGAGGTATAAGCAGTACATGCTTCTGAGCCTGAATCCACAGCCATTATGTCTAGAGAAAGAGAGCCTGAAGGTCCTTCTTCAAAAGAGGAAGAATTCAAGAAATCTTTCTTCACTTTAACTGAGATGGTTAAAGTCCTCTATGAAGAGAGGAACACTAGAATGGTTAGAAAGAGTTCTAAACCTCCACATGGAGAAGGAAGCTCAAGAAACCAAAAATATTATAAGAAGGATTCCAAGGGTAATGATGGAAAGCCACCTCCATCTCCACCATCCTCATCATCTTCATCATCTCACATAGCATCATCTTCCACTACCACCACCGAAATTTTCCATACTCATTCAAAAACCCCAAAAGGAAAAGCTCCCTTACTCAAATTGGACATAAATTCGAACTTCCCATGTACAATGGAGAGGTGAATGTAGAAAAAGTTAGACAATTGGATTCGACAATTGGAAGTATACTTCAAAATTTAGAACCTTCAAGAAGAAGATATAAAGATCCAGTTGGCTTCATTGAGGCTAGAAGGAGAAGCATTAGTTTGGTGGGAAGAAAAGACTCAAGAGGAAATGTGAATTCATGGTAAGATATTCATTTATTGGGTTGAATTTGTTTCTGCAATTAAAATACATTTTTACCCTTTAGCCTATATGCAAAAAGCCACCATGATTTGGCAAAATTTTAGGCATCTCAAAGGCCAAACAGTCCAAGACTATACACATGAGTTTAGAAAGAGGGATTTGTTGTTAGGAGTAAACTTAAATTCCCAAGATACATCGTTGAAATATTTTGGCGCTTTACATTCCTATTTGAAACGTACTATCCTTATGTTCAATCCAAGCAATTTGGATGAGGTTTGTGTATAAGCCATGCACCTTGAAGCAAGGGGAAATAACATTCAAGAAGAGGGTAGTAAGAATAATCCTTTCAAGGGTAAGGAGAAAGAGAGGAGGGCAAGAATGGAAGGGAAAGAAGAATGAAAGTGTGAAGAAAGAAGGGGAGAAAACCATATGCCAGCATTGTTCCAAAGCTGGGGATGATGAAGCCCATTGTTTGAAATTACATCCTGAACTAAGGCCCAAGAAACAAAAAAATAAGGGAAACAAAAGACGACCACTACCACATAACATGACCTTGGTTCAAATTCTGGTGATGAGACCAATATTTCAGCCATGGTCACAAAAGGGAAAGAAATTGTTGTAAGTACTAGTTCCTCACATATTCAAAACAACACTCCAAATGAAGAATCAAGAATAGAGTTGTTTCATGTAAGGATAATTTCAAATCATACAAAGATTGATGCTGTTAAACACACATGGGCAGCCAGAACAATATGAAAGATAAACATGATAATACATTTTTTATTAACAGGAGATATACATTTATAGTACATTGTTGTGACCGTTGGGTTTCACATCCCAAGGTCTCTTGGACTCCTTTTGTCCATTCGGCTTCCACACTAACCCATGAGGATTAGGTGTCCAAATTCCCCCCTTAATCCGAAGGGTTTTTATGAGCCAAGAAGAGAGCTGTAATACAAATGTGCAAATATGCATGGCAGCACTAGGCGAATGTGCTCTATGAAATGTTGGTATAAAGGGCGGTGGTTTTAAGGATAACCACCACACTAGAATGCTTAGTGCAGTTCCCGAACTCTTCCAAACTGAAAGAAGCTGAAGTCTTCTCCTAGAGAAGTGCTCCTATTGGATTGAAGAGGAAACCTTCAACCAATAAAGGAGGTCCTCACCCAATAAAAGGAGAACTTCAACCTGAAAAGGAAGTCTCACCTGTGATGGTTTAAGGATGACCAAAAACTCTGGAATGATAATGCAATTCTGGAACTCTTCCAAAACTGCAGAAGCTGGAGTCTTTCTGTAGAGGAAGTGTTCTCAATTTGGTCCTGGAATTCTTCTGAAACTGGAAGAAGCTAAAGTCTTCTGCTAGAGGAAGTGTCCAGATTACCAACTGAAGGCATGTCACGTGAATCTTTGTCTTGGCTACAACTTGAAACTGTGTGGCAGGTTGTGGCCTCAGGCTCACTTGATGTGGGCTTTGAAGCTTTGTAGAATGACCATCATCCCCCCCTGTCAGATACAAGGTGAGATGATGGAGAAAACTCAACTGCAAGACTGTTCAATACTCTGGAACAAGTTCTGACATGTGATTGGAATATCTTCTTGGTTGTTGATGCCTATTGCCAAGAAGCGATCCATCCAAGATGAATCTTTGTTCTTGTAGGACGTTTGTTTTTGAAGCATATGTGTGAAGGATGGCTAGTTTTATGACAGTGCTTACATGGATGAAGATCAAAATAGTGATCTTTCAGATGGCCAACTCGGTCACAGTGTTGGCATTTCACAATCTGTTGTTGTTGTTGTTGTTGCGGTGGAAGAGGAGTAGAATCTGGAAAGGCTGGAGGTGAACTGTCATGAGGCGCAGGTGGACTGTCATGAATGAATCCAGCACTCTGAAACTAAATGGGCTTTTATTAGTCTAGAATATGAAAGGACAAGTCCTTGTCATATCCAAGACCAGTTCTGTGCTTGTTTTGGACAAGTTGTTCCCAAGGTCTGATGATGGGCTTGGGAAGTGCAGACTGAGTTTCTACATCTGCATGTACAATTGCTGCTTTATTTGAATGAACTGTAACATTATTGACTTGCTTCTAATGGGTTGCAGTCTCAATGTTCTGAACAGAAACATGTCCAGAATGATGATTCCTCTGTTTTAATTCTTCTTGCTGAAGTTGAGATTCAAGTTGTAAAAAGTCAATCTTTTCATGTACATCTTGTAAACAATTATGAATATCGGTGAGAAAATCCTTGTTGATTTTGACTGTATTATCCATAGTAGAGAGTATTAGATTGTACACTAACTCTAATATTACACCAATTGGAGCCATTTTTAACCTCAAAAAATAGTAAAACAATGAGGAAAAGATGGACACCAATTGCTCTTTTATATAAACTTATGGCAACAACTTCAAATCAATCAGCTTGCAATAGATTCAACACACAAAGAATGGTGATATCCGGAAAACAGAGTCCTCATTCAAAAATGAATTTTCTTCAATTCACCTGAGAATTTAACTTCCAACAAAGCTACAAGCAATTTAGGCCTCAAAAAGATATTTTCCTGTACCAGCCTTGAATCCAAGGGAAATTGTCCTGGCAACAACTTCAATCTAGTTCAATAACAATCTATGATATGAACAACCTTTAAGAAAATACACCAATTCGATCTACAAAGGATAGTCTTGGCTTGAAACAATTTCCACTGAACTCCTAAATAATGCCAAATTTCTACAACTTTAAAGAATATAAACAGTCTCCAATTCTTATGAACATTGAACTCTGTCATTCCCAAAAATCCCCCAGCATAATCACTTTCAAAGCAGAAATGATGGCTATCAAAAGGAAATACCCTTGTGGATTATCTTCCTTTCGAATGCAAGTATTGAAATTAATAAAATAATTATTTGAAGTACCTACACCAACACTTCTTCAGATGTATCCAAGTCAGGAGACAAATGAACTAATACCAAGCGGCAGTGTAACAGTAGGAAATACCAAGCGTTCATCAAACAATTGTTTTCTACATCTAAGCTGAAACACAAGTCGACTTTTGAAAAATCCCCTCTGCACATCTGCATTAAACAATTACTGTTTCATCGATTTAGGACAGACAGAATCCTGACAAATTCTGCGTCTAGATCAACCTCTGCACAACGATTAATCAGTGCTAAAACAAATAAATTGCTTTAATTCATGACTTTGTCAGATGTAATTCTTCAGCACTTGACTTTACCAAGCAACTTCAGGTGTGAATTCACTGCATAATGCTCAGAAACAGAAATCGACCCAACAAATCCTGTCTTCCTTATTCATTAAGCAGTTTAAAATAAATAAATAGCATCCTGGAAGTGTAGTGAAAAAGTAAAGTCAGAACTAGCAAACTGTCTCTCTCTGGCCGCCTGTTCCTTTCCGTATCTCACAAATGATACCTAACCCGTAACCAACTACGTCCAATGGTATCAACATCAAGAACATGAGCGGTCCGAGTAGTGGTGACTGCACATATCAAAACAACGGTCACTATAGCTTCGGAACCTGGGGATTCGAGCACGTCATTAGCATCGATAAATTCAAAGCCCTAAGAAAACTCAGTGCGCCAATGGCAGACACAAATCCAACCATATCATAGCTTCTTACCAAGAAAATCCCTAAGACAAGGTGCAAAAGAGAAAACGATATATACAAACTCAGAAAACAAGAACCCCGTGGCAAACCAAACTAACTTTGTCTCATCAAAATCCACAATCTTCTTTTCAGCTCGACACCTGTTACTCCTTCTGTGACTTAACAGATCAAATGCTCTTTTCAATCCCCAACCCCAATCTCAAATGTGATCCTGAGGATTTGGTGCGATTAAATTTGGTTGTATGCTGTTTATGAGCATACAGCATCACGCTTCTGCTTCGCCAGAGAAGTGTCCACAAAACGCGAGGGAGTCATTGGATTTGGCGTTTTCGATTTCAAATTTTCTGCAGACGGGTCTCGACCGTCACACCCTCTCCATTCTCATCGCCCTTTGCAAACACGGTGTTAATCCTGAGGCTCTCGCTGCTGTTGTCAAAGAACTCCGGAGAGAAGCTGCCACCCTCCACCAAAACCAAGACCAATCTTAAGGGAGTCTAGCTTTGTGGAGTTTCTGCAGACGGGTCTCGACCGTCACACCCTCTCTATTCTCATGCATACCTTGTTAGTTCATCGCATATCTTGGGCTTCAACTTCACGCAATTGTCAACAATTTTCCACGACTTTCACAACCAACATATAAACCAATGACCATCACATATATACTTCAACATGCTTCAACGCATATACAGATTTTGGATCAACATATAACATAAACTGATACATGTGAATTTCATTGTTCAAGAGCACGAACTAATGTAGATGCAACAACACAGGCATATGTATAAAGGTGTTTCAACGCAGGAGTAATAACAGCTCACCAGAAACCTATTCAACACACCATTCATATGATTTAAACCAAGGCAATATCACCAACCTTTAATCAATGCAGCACAGACTTCAAAAAACTCAGTGCTCATACCAGCGTTCAATTATTACAACGGCATTCAATAACCAGCGTTCAAACAGCATTCAATTATTACCATGTGCATCGCCTTAATACCATGTCCGACGCAGAGATACCATGTCAGGCAGAGAGCGCAGGTACAAGGACAGTGCAAACATTTCAAATCAGGCAGGATGACAGTGCAACAGAAGAGCAGGGTGCAGGTTTTATAAATGGTATATGGCAAACAGACAAACATTCATGGACAGACACTTTCTAGCTGACAGAGAGCCAGGTAAAAGGAATATGGCAAACAGAGGTCAGGTAACGCAGAACTGACATATATATAGAGACCACAAAACAAGTGGCTCAAATTGGAGCAGGACCAGCAATCGCCCGCTCTGATACCATGTTAAACACACATGGGCAGCCAGAACAATATGAAAGATAAACATGATAATACATTTTTTATTAACAGGAAATATACATTTATAGTACATTGTTGTGACCGTTGGGTTTCACATCCCAAGATCTCTTGGACTCCTTTTGTCCATTCGGCTTCCACACTAACCCATTGAGGATTAGGTGTCCAACAGATGCATTATTCAATAGTGGTTCACAATCAAACTTAATTTCAGAAGAATTGGTTAAAAATCTCAACCTTGAAAATGTACCTCATCATAAGCCATATCCATTGGGTTGGATAGTTAACAATGTAAACTTACAAGTTACAAGGAAGTGTTTGTTCAAGTTTGCCATTACTGAAAAGTTCATTGATGAAGTTGAATTAGATGCAGTTCCACTTGACATCTCAGGAATCATTTTGGGTAGTCCTTATTTGTATGATAGGAAATCAATATTTTATCACCATGAAAACAAATACATATTTCTCAAGAATGGGGTGGAGTACATTGTGAGATCCCATCGCAAAAAACTGAACATTTCTTTGGTTAATGCAGGGCAGATGAAGAGACTAGTAAATGCAAGTAAAAATTTTGTACTTCTCATGATCAAGAAAAAGAATGATATTGATTATGAATCTTTTGAAGGTTGTGATGACAAATTGAAATCTGATTTGTTTGATGTGGCAAGCAAGCATGGCGAGATGTTTCAGGAACCAAAAGGGTTACCTCCCAAGAGGGGAATTCAACATGAGATACAGCTGCAGCAGGATGTTCCACATCCAAACATTGGCATGTATCGCATGTCAATTATGGAGAGCATGGAAATCAAGAAGAAAATTCAAGAATTGTTGAGCAAAGGTATCATACGCCCATCCACTTCACCATGTGGTTCACCCATTGTTTTGGTGCCAAAGAAAGATGGAACTTGGTGCATGTGTGTGGATTTTCGTGCACTGAAAAAAATCACAGTAAAGAATCATTATCCACTCCCAAGACTTGATGATTTCCTTGATCAGCTGAGGTATGCAAAGTATTTCACTAAGTTAGATTTACGAAGTGGTTATCATCAAGTTAGAATAACTGAAGAGGACATTTGGAAAACCACATTTAAAATTAAACAAGGATTGTTTGAGTGGCTTGTTATGCCTTTCAATCTTACAAATGCTCTAGCTACTTTCATGAGAGTTATGAATGATGTATTGAGACCATTTCTAGATGACTTTGTCATTGTGTACTTAGATGATATACTCATATTTAGCAAATCCAGATATGAACATGTCATGCAAGTAAACAAAGTACTTGATGTCTTGAGAAAAGAACAGTGGTTTTTAAAGATGTCAAAGTGTGAATTTGGAAAGACTTCTTTAGTGTATTTGGGACACATTTTTGGAGGAGGTGAGTTGAAGATAGACCCCTCTAAAGTTGAGGTCATTCTGAATTAACCCAAGCCCAATACAGTTACAGAGGTAAGAAGCTTTTTAGGGGCAACACAATATTGGAGAAAGTTTATTGCTAATTTTTCTTTCGTTGCAGCTCCTTCACATGCATTGAAAAGTGTCAAGAAAATCTTCCATTGGGGAGATATATAGCATAAAGCATTTGATGCTTTGAAGCAAAATATCAATTCAGCACTGATATTGGCACTTCTGGATCTTAGACAACCATTTAAGATTCAAACGGATGCTAGTGATTAGGACATGGGAGTCGTTCTTATGTAGCATGGTAATCCCATTTCATTTCATTCTGAAATTTTTAATGGAGATATAACTAACTATCCCACTTTTGACAAAGAAATTTACACATTGGTACAAAGTGTTAATAAATGGAAACACTACTTGATGGGAAAAGAGACCATTATCCATACTGACCATCAACCATTGCATTATTTACAGTCATAGTCAAAGTTGCAGTAGTCACGACATTTCAGATGGATGGGTTTTCTACAATAGTTTCATTTGGTTATCAAGTACAAAAAGGGAATCTACAATAAGGTAGTTGATATGCTTTCAAGGCCTATTGTGAATTCATCTGTTATACTCAAGCATAATTCTATTTTGCAGGAAAGTTACATTCAAAAATATGCAAATGATAGTGACTTTGAATATGTGTATGCAAGCTTGAGTCAAGGAAACCAAATTGAAGAGTTGGATTATCATGTACATAACAGTTTGTTGTATCATTTGGGAAAGTTGTGTATTCCATAGGGAGAAAGAAGTAGTATCATAAGGGAGGCGCACACTTCATTGATTGCTGGACACTTTGGTGTAGGCAAGACAGTAGCAAATATCCAAAGGTATTGTTATTGGCCACGCATGTTTGATAATGTTTCTCATTTCATAAGAGGATGTTCTTTGTGCGCAAAAAGTAACCCTAGCAATAGGAAACTTGGATTGTACACCCCACTTCTGGTACCTTCACGTCCATGGGATAGTATCTCAATGGATTTTGTAGGAGGTATCCCATTGTCAAGGAAAGGTCATGATTACTTGTATGAAGTTGTAGACAGGTTCAAAAAAATGTGCATATTAACACCATGTAAAAAGAAAATTACAGGTAAGCAAACAGCTCATCTTTTCTTCCAAAACATTTGGATTCATTTTGGTCTTCCTACTTCTATTGTAAGTGATCGAGATTCTCGTTTTGTTGGGAATTTTTGGTCAAATTTGTGGGACATGATGGATACAAAGTTGAAGAAGAGTACAACCTTTCATCCACAAATAGATGGATAAATTGAGGTGGTCAATGGAATATTCGTTCATCTTCTTAGAGGATATTGTAGCAAACATCCCCAGGTGTGGGATGAATAGTTGAATTACATACAGCATGCATATAACAGGGCAAAGCATTCTTCCACAAACACATCACCATTTCAGGCATGTTATGGGTACTTGCCAAGATCGCCATTGGACTTCATCTTTGAGAAAGATGCTGCCATCAATGGTCATTGTGACATCGATGAGGCAAGGAATTTCATAGAGAAAATTCAATTGATACATCATACAGTGCATGAACAACTTGAGAAAAGTTAAAGCAGCTACAAAGCAAGCCATGAAAAACACCGGGTTGATCACAAATTTCAAGTTGGTGATAAAGTTTGGTTATATATTAGCAAGGATAGACTTCAAGGGGAAGGTAAAAATCTTAAGCTAATCTATTATGGAAGATTGGTAACAATGCATTTAAGCTTGATTTGCCTCCTTATATGAAAACATACTCTATTGTTAATGTTGAGAATTTGAGATTGTTTGAGCCTCCTTTGATTGATGATCAAGGAGAGTATGTTTAGCTTTCATCGACAAATGATTTCTCACCAGAATATCTTGATGAACTTCAGCAGGATCTCATACTTGACAGAAGAACCAAGACTTCAAAAAGAGGGGATGTTGAATACATTAGAGTGGGACTCAAGGGACAAAAGTCTTCTAAAGCCAAATGGTTTCAGATTTAGAAGGTGAGGGAGTTGTACCCTCACCTGATGAGCAACTGATAGTATCTTTTGGGGTCCAAAATGCTTCTAGTGGGGAGGAATGATCAGGCGCTCAGTAATTAGCTCAAAAATCAAAAGTTCTCAAAATGGATCGAAACCTGAACGACTGCGTCCATCTCAAAAAATTGATCCTAACACAACTCATTTCACTGAAAATAGAGTTCTTATGAGGAAGTTATTGTGTTCTATTCGCTCTGATAAACAGGCCAAATTTGCAAAAAAAATACACAATCAATGCATAGTTGGCAGTTTGTACTGCTGATGTGGCAGGTGAATGTGTAGGGTCAATTTTTTCAACACTCAATCATAGTTTGACAAGTGGGATATTCTCATTAGGTTTCAAATCATTCCTCCCCACTAGATGGGTTGGACATGGACACCGCAAGAGACTATCGTCAACATCTATTTCAAGTTTCTTTCCAAATGCAACTATCGAGGAGTGATGGCAAGGCTAACTCACCATTTTCTCATCCTATTATACAAACTTATATTTGACCGGGATCCACCTTGCATGTCCTGAGAAGCAATGGAGCGATAGTAAACATTGCAGATTGGTATGCCTCACCAAGTGGCACCTTCATTTGAGTGTTTGGTGGAGAGAATCCTTTGCATGTTCTACCAAGGTGTGCCACTAAAAAACTATTCATGCAAGAAGTTTCATACCACCTCGCTACAGGATTGTCATCATGACTGCATAGGAAGAAGAAAGTGCCATGGCCTGCTCTTCCTTTGCGGATCTGACTATACAAAATTAAGATCATGAAAGATGCAGATGTCGAAGCTAAGGACATAGTGAAATTCGAGTTCGGCACCGACTTTAATCAGTATGATCCCCACGTTATTTACAAATACCATTGTACACTAGTGTACTTTTTGTGGATTCACGAGACATTTCCTTGGCTAGAAGAGGACCCCTGGAGGTACTTCTATAATGCCTCCAAGCTCAATGAGCTGGTCAATTTTGCAAGAACTTGGAAGGATTCTCTAAAGACAGTAGTAGCTCCGAAAGAAACAAAAACAGGAGCAGAAGGCAGCAATGCAGTGCAAGACAAGGGAAAGAGGAAGATTGATGAGAATTCAGAGGGAGAGCAAAGCTGCAAAATGAAGGCAGATCCTATCCTGGAGAAGGTAGCTTTGGCAACTGAATCAAAGAGGGAGCAGTGGATGAAGAGAGAAGATCGAAGGAAGAGAGAAAAGCAGAGGTTGCAAGAATCAAAACTGAAGTTGCAAGAGATGGAGAAGAAGATGAAGGAAGGATGGGAGTTGAGGAGGAGAGAAAGAGAAGAGAAGCAGAATCAGGAAGAAGAATAAAGGCAAGGTGTGATGACAAATGAAACAGTGCTAATACAGGTTGATGAGCCAGAACATCCAGCAGTTTAGGAAGAGGATGAACAGATGCAAGATGGGGAGCTTGCTCAGAAGATTAAGCAATTGATTGAAGTGACAGACATGGAGTTGGAATAGGAGCCACATAATGAAGACACTGACTTGATGGTAGGAGCACCGTAGGTCATCCCTCTGTCTCCACCACCTCTAGTAGCAAAACCAACCTCGAGCGAGCAAGGAGATGTTGTTCTCCTTGATGATGATCAAGTCATGGAAGTGTACAATCTATCATTTGACGAGTTGTAGAAGAATATTTTACAGGTGCAGAGGAAGCACTTTCCATATGATCACACATCACCTACATTCATCAAGGAAATGGTGATAGTGTCATACACCAGGCATCATCCAACTTCCCTTGCGGAAGCCATCTTGGCCTATGCAGGAGTAACAAGCTCAAATGTTAAGTCTATGATGGCAAATAATGAACAACTGGAAAATAACTTGTAGGCTACCAAGCGAGAGGCAAAATAATTCCAAGAAACGGCACCGAATGAAGTTTCCACATTGGGGGAGATAAGGAAAGTGACACTTGCTAAAGTATCATCACTTGGAGAAACCATGTGGAAGCTCTATGATGGATTTGTCACCATGCATAAGGCAGTTATTTTCAAACCCTCAAGAACATACATGTTATTGTCGCCCATGTACAAGAGTGGACAATGTGGTACAAAGGGACCCCGCTTGACTTAGAGAAGAAGATGAATCCACAGACAAAGTTGGAGAAAGCGAACGTTCGAATGTTGATCTAGAACAAGAAGCTCACCTCATTCATCGACAGCATACAAGCCTCATATGTG
This sequence comes from Pinus taeda, assembly GCA_000404065.3. Classification (NCBI taxonomy): domain Eukaryota; kingdom Viridiplantae; phylum Streptophyta; class Pinopsida; order Pinales; family Pinaceae; genus Pinus; species Pinus taeda. The sequence goes on from APFE031398800.1 coordinate 52,999, forward strand.
TGGTTGCACAGTAGTTTGGATGTCATGGTGAGAAAGCATCAGATCCCATCAATTGATTCCCTCACCGATGCTAAACCCAAGAACCAATTCTAGTTGTATATCAATCGGAACTTGGAGGAGCTAAGACAAGAAGCCACCAAGGAAGACTTGGAGCTGAACGCACATAACATGAAAAAGTACATCAATGGTCCTGTCAAAGTCAAGACAATGTTGCTCATGCTTTAGAACGAGTTGGATACAGGTTCCAAGACAGTGTACCCAGATTCCATGGAGGCTAGAGTCCACTTACAAAAAGACATCGTCAAGAATTTTTGGGACACCATCACACAGTACCAAGCTTGGCACCAATATGTGACCCAGAAGCACCAAGTGGAGGTTTTCGAGTTGGACTTTCCCCAAACTTTGGAATCATAGTGTTTGTCTTGTTAGGTTATCTTTGCCCTATTTTTCCTTATGTGGGTACATGTGGCAAATGTAATATTATCTGTAACTATATTGTAAGTGAAATTCCAAGTGTCAATATTGGAATATGAAAAGTCATCATGTAATGTAATGTGTCATTTAGTGAAGAATTTGAAGAGTCATGAGGGAATTCAAAGAGTCACAAAGGGGAATGTCAAGGGTCACCCAACCCTTTGTTATAAATAGAACCTCATAACTCATAGAACAGAGTTTTTGGGAGCCAAGCTTTTGGCTAGGCTTAGGCTTGGGAATATTGTGAAGAGCCTCGGCTTCTCCATAGCGTACAAAGAGTAAAATTCTTTGGAGGAGCAAGTGTTCTTGACTGTAATGTTCCGCTATTGGGGCTAGTGGTTGTCAATGGTGTATGTATGGATGGAACTTTCACTTATAATAATAATATAAGAGTCAACACGCTTTTATGCATATGTTGTTAATATACTAGGACTATTCTTGTTGTATTGGCAATGTATGTTATTTGACTTATGCATATGCTTATGAACTACTTTGAATGCATTTGTACGAATCTTGTTGAATGATTGTTGTTGGATTAACTTATCACTTTAACTTGTGGACTATTTTGCATTTTAGCTTGTGATGTCATTTCGCTCATGTATTCTTTTCAAGCTGCGTACTATTATAGGCTGCTAAGGGGTTCACTTCCTTTTCCCCTCTGTGTGTTAGAACCTTCATGCATTGCACTTAACTCTCGGCAGGATCACACACTTACTCTCACCCAAAGTTATCATACCTTCCTCTGCGCACTACCGCAGTCAAGGCATTACACTACTACCCACTACTAGGACTCCTACTCCAAATGGTGTGAGGTCTAGTTGGGACTTCACAGCGGGGAGATCCCCTAAATGTTGGCAGGTCCATCATCGTCAACAGGTTTTTATTGATGACAAAGCATAGTAGGTTGAAATGTTTGTTTTATTAGCCTTGTTTTAATGTCAAACAAGCTAGATGGCTAGAAGTGATTAGTAAGTATGATTTCAAGATCATGCATATAAAAGGTAAGGATAATTGAGTAGATACATGCTAAGTTGAAGCATGTAGGTAATTCATATGAGAAAAACTAGTAAATGTGAAACTAATTTGAAGGCTAGGATACGGGATAGTTTACAGAATGATCAGCACTTTGAATATATGAAGGAATGCATGCATTAAGAGACTAAGAACATAATTGTGTAGGGTATTGTTAGGTCCCTATAGTACTAGTGTATTCCCTCATTGTTATTGTCAATGTAGCCCCTTTATTGTTATTTTTGTGCCCATATATTGTTATTGTTGTGCCCATGTTATCTCGATATTGTTATTAGTGTGCCCCGTAGAAGCCCACTATTGTTATTGTTGTGCACTTACATTATTATTGTTATGTCAACTCTAATTATATTGTGACCCCTTAGACTCCTATAAATAGAAAGGAAGTTTTTTTCATGTGAATTATCCAAGAAATATTCATTTGATGTAATGTAAAGGAGGTTTCCCCCTCGAAGAGGATAATTTTTAAGTCTTTGATCTATCTATTTGTGAGTTGGTTACATAATAGGTATCAATTGACAAAGTATAGACTATTAATGTAGCAAAATAGGTTGTATAAACTATACTCTATAGAGTTAAAGAGGCTCATCATGGATGAACTCCATAAGAACCCTTATTTTAGACATTCAGGCTATTAGAAGATTATTTTAGTTGCAAGGAAGTTGCATTACTAGCTTAGGGTAAAAAAGGAAGTTGAGGAGAATATTGCTAGATGCTCTAATGCCAATAAGTCAAGAATGAGCATAAGCACCTAATAGGATTATTGCAATCACCAACAATTATAGAATGGAAATGTGAAACCATAACTATGGATTTCATGTCAAGGTTTCCAAGGACTGGAAAACAACATGATGCAATTAAGATAGTAGTAGACAAACTGACCAAGGCTAGTCATTTCATTCTAGTAAATTCCACCTATAGGAAATTGATATTACCGAGATATTCATGAAATAGATATTTGAATTGAGTGGAATGCTAAAGGTACTTGATTGAGATTCTAATTTTGCATCAAATTTTTGGAAGGAATTTTTTAAAGAATTCATAATGCAATTGGCTTATAGTATTTCCAACTATCCTCAAATAAAAAGGATGAATCAAATATTAGAATACATGCTTCACATGTATGACATGAGTAAACCTATTGAATGGGAGGATCACCTACCATTGGTTGATTTTTCCTACAATGATGGCTACCAAGAGTTATAATTTAAGGATGGGTCCTTTTGAAGCACTCCATGGAAGAAAGTGCAGCACCTTGATGAGTTGGGATTCTCTAGTATATCAGATTATAGTTGGACCAAACATTTTGAAAGAGGTAACATAAGGTCATCAAGATCAAGTAGATGTTGAAAGCAACACAAATCAACAAAATAACTATGCAAATAATAATAAAAAAAGACCCACAAAGAGTTCCCAATGGGAGAAAATACGTATCTCAGGGTTAAGCCCAAAAAGAGCTCTCTAAGAATGGGAACTTTTGGTAAATCGACACCTCACTACTATGGACCATACAAGATCCTAGAGAGAATGGGACTAATGGCATACATGGTTGCCTTACATCCTATTGTTAAAGTGCATAACATATTCCATGTATTTTTGCTTAAAAAATGTGTGCATGATTATAGTCATATCATTGATTGGACAATGATCTAGGTGGAACTCAAAGGAGAATTCTAGCAAGAGCATTAACACATACTAGACCAAAAGGAGACACTACTCTAGAAAGAATTCATTGTGCAAGTCAAGGTATAGTGGAGAAACTTTGGAGTAATTGAGGCAATATGGGAATTGAAGGATACCATGAGAATGACATATTTGTTTTATTTTCAACTGAAAAGTAATGACTGTGACTAGTATAACAATAGAAATGGTGTTCCATTAAGGGGTTGGGGATTGTAACGCCTCATTTTGATCCCTACTATTAATATAATTATTTATTTATTATTTCTTGTATCGGCATTTATGTGCCATCATTATAAGAAGCTAAATTGGATAGCTCAGAGACAAGGTGAATGCAATTATTTTTTTGTTAATGAAATATATTAAGTAGATGACAAGGACTATGAGCACCGATACAGACTACGATACCATGAGTGGGAAATGGCAAGGGGGAATGTGGGAGTTAATCTTGCCTACAATTTCTTGAAAAGCCTCATTGAAGATATGAACCAAAGCTTTGTGCCAAAATTTAAATTTGAAAATGTTTTCTTGCCTTTTCCTCTAAACTAAATCTCATTGAATGAAGAACTTGGTAGTTAAAGCAACCAACTGCAACAATTATGGAGGTTGGATGGTGGTTAAAGAGTTCTTTTAGATTTCAATGAGTAAAATGAGCAAGTACACAACTTGAATTTCAAGAGTTGAACCACGAATTGTGTGGGAGAATGGGAAAAAGTCATTTAATGTTTCATTCATACATAGATAATAAGGGAATGCACGAGTTCCTAGAGAAGTAAATCCATGAGCAAAGAACTATCATTCTTGAGTGGAATGATTATTGTGACATTCTGGGAAATGAGAACTTGATTGTTGCCCAAATTCATCCAAAAAAGTGCAATTCACGTTTTGATTCAGTGCTTGTGTGTTCTAGGCTTGCAGAGCCCAATTTTTGTTTTCTAAATTCTTGTAAAGGACTTATGGAACCTAACTAGGTTAAGGGGTTTACGATTGATGTGTGCTAAGAAAGCATCAAAGGAAAGGAGCAAGAAAAATACTAAGAGACTATGGAGCAATGAAGGGATTTCCTCCTTTCCTTTGGAATCTAGCTAAGAGGCATTTGGAGATCATGGGGACCCCAAGCTTAGTAAGGAAGAGGAGTTCTCTACTACCTCATGTTGGTAAGGGACAGTTGCCTTCACCTAGCCAAATTCCTGAGAATTTGAAAAGCTCCTCTTGTAGTATCATGGCTCAACTAGCAAGGGTTCAACTATAGAGATATGATGTGCAGTGAGACCTATGGTTGGGTGGAAAAAAATCATTCCTAGTTCAATCGAAAATGTTACATTAGAGATAAGTGTCCCTACTTGTGCTAATGAAATTCATGTAATTATGCTTTCATGGTTAGATCTATTTGAAATTGCCAGATGCATCTTGGTTGGTTGGTGGGCATGATGGCAATTATATGATGAAATGGTAATGATATTTTAAAATTTATAATGTTGCATGTGTGATACCTACTATGTGTGCATCCCTTGTTAGGGTTGGGCTAAATTTTCCATTCTCTTGGAACCTTTGTGGGTGTGCCTAGTTGAGAGACATCCTCCACATGTTTTAGGTAATAGTGATGGAGTGTTGGTAGACCATTTAGTTTTTCCTATATTGGGTTAAATCTATAAGGAAGACTAAGCCTAATCTCATTGTTCTTAAAACACCTAAAATAAAACTTAAAGCTATTTACTTTTGGAATATATATCTCTTTTGAATACTTAAGTTTGAATGTCAATATTGGACTATCAACCCCTTAACTTACCTTAGTCTCCATTCTTAGACTAAAGAAATTATGGACAACTTTGTTTGATTGAAGGGGTCTTCCGGGTATAATTTAACGTGTTCCCCTTGTTGCTAAATATATTGTTGTAAGAGAAACACTAAGTCTAAAATATCCCTTACCATCTATATAAAGGAGGTTAGCTTTACACGCACTGAAACAAAAATAGAAAAAATAAAATAAACAAAATAAACAAAAAATAAAATAAAAAATGTATGTATTACATTTCTTCTAGTGAGATACAAGCTATTCCTGAGCATAAGGAGCCCAGTACTTATTAGTGGAGGTAAATAAACCTTCCTTATGCTCTTTTTCCATAAAAAGGCTTATAATTGCCATAATGTTGGTTTTTGCATTATTAGTGGATTTCACTTTTGAGACCTGTGCTTGTTGGTAATGAAATCAATTGGTATTTGGTTTGATATATAGATATGGGCAAGGTGAAGTCTTGTAAGCTTAGTCTAATGAGGCCTTAAAATTGTTGTTCAAGAATTTGTATCCACAAGCTCCCTTTAACCTCTCCAAAATGCTTGGAAATTTAATCCTTTTTATAAATCAAATTCTTCAAATACATGAACAAGCTCTATTTGAAACTTGCTTCGAAAATTTCATTCCAACTGTCTTGTAAGAAATATCGACATCCACTTCCAACAACTTGAAAATTTTCATTTCTAGCCGTCTTCATTTGAGACCAATGAGACACATAAAAATGGTATGGAACAATACCCTTCAATGATAAATTTTAGCACTTTGATATAGCTTTGTTGTGAAATTATGAAAATATTTTTAATATTACTCTTGAATGATGAATTCTTTACCGTAAAATTATGAAAATGGTTTTCTACTATCTAAAATTTTGAAATGAAACTTACATATTACCAAATAGTGTAAAAGCAACATGGTTTCCCTCTCATGTATATCATTCTCGATTATTAAACTCTTAAAATTGAATTTCCAAATCTTCTACTATGTTCGATCTCTTTCCATTTTTATTACTTTGAATCCTAGAGAAAAACCTCCATAACCATTACAAGCGGTGGAAACCAGATCTTAATACTTTCTATAAAGAAGTAAAAATGAAACCCCTCAATTCCATTCAATGAAAATCCCATGGTATCATTGCAAAATGAACCTCTAAATGCTATGGAATAAATAGGGGTTCCCCAATGCATATACTAGTGGATTTCCAAGTCTCTTTTTATTTTTCATAAGAAAAAGCATCATATTGATTATATTATGATATGATAAATACCAGGCCGGTATGTACAATCATCTTGAGGATCATAGTCCTAGGATTTTGTTCTCGAAACTGAGAGAAAGAGAGTTTCAAAAACATTTGGGCACATGATAACATAGCAAATATTTAGACCAAAAAAAAACCGGCTATTCATAAAGTTAGATGGAGACAGTGATCCAAAAAAGATAGAAGATAGACCATATAAACACAAAAACTGAAATTTCTGCAAGTGATTATATGTCGAGCATAGAGAAAGGTTGGATCTCGAATGCGCAGGAATCCATCGTGATGCCCAGATAGCAGATACCGATTGGAGAGTTCAACCCTTTTTTGATAGAGCATCCGCTTGCACGTTTTGGTTGCGCTTAATATGAACAATAGGGAAAGAGACAGAGTCCCATAGAGAAGCAATCCTGTAAGGTTGTCCTTTGTAATTTTCTGTTTTCCATTCACATGATCTATAATAGTTTTCGAATCCCCATATACTTTCATAGGCCCAAAATCCATGAAGGAACAGAAAATGAGCAGGCCATGCAGGGCCATGGCCTCTGCCTTGTTATTAGTTCCTTTGCCACCATTCCAGAAAAAAAGAAAAGTGATGATCCTTTGAAAAAACAACGAAGACTCCGCAAGCGCAATTGCCGTCCTTTGCTGCACCATCAAAGTGTGCTCTAGGATATAAAAGCGGAAGAGTGGGAGAGGGAGCCATATGCTGAATTTTCTGTTAAGGCATGTTTTGAGTGTAGGAGAAATAAGTGGGGATAATCTTGTCTATAATACTTCCAAAGGCCTCACTGTTGTTTTGAAAGATTTTATTGTTTTGCCACTTCCAAATGAACCAAATAGTAATCATAGGAATGGAATGCCAGTCAGGTCTAAGAGCACCCCAGCATTCGAAGGCCTCTCTAATTGATGGATGTGAAGCAAATGGAAAGCCAAAGAAAGAAGCCAGATACCTCCAGATAAGCTGTGTCTGTGGGCAGAGTAAAAACATATGCAGGTTGTCTTTTGAATTGTCAAGGCAGATCATGCAAATCGATGGAGCCTGCTAGTTCCTTCTTTGTAAATTGTTCCATGTGAGATTTCTATTATGATATACGAGCCAAGAGAATATGATGATTTTTGTTGGGCAGCAGGCCTTCCATAAGGCAAAAGGAAATGATTTTTGTTGGGCAGCAGGCCTTCCATAAGGCAAAAGGAAAGGCATTCTTAGAGGGTTCCCTGAGTAGGTTCAACAGTGATAAATATATGTCCTTCCATAAGGCAAAAGGAAAGGCAATCTGAGAGGGTTCCCTGAGTAGGTTCAACAGTGATAAATATATGTCTCTTACCTGGATATTGCACGATCCTTTCTTAGCCTGCCACCCTAAAATATCTCTGTCAGCAGATCACCGACACTTTGCCAAAAATGCCCTCACCAACCCCTTGCCACCGATGGCCTTCGCGTTAGCGTTTCGACCGAATCCCAACGCGCGTTGCAGGTGGTTTAGAGAAGCACGTATCTGTTGTTTTATGCGTTCTACTTGGACGTGTCTTTGTTATTGCTAGTTTCAAAGAAGGTGACTAACTTCTATAGAGAAACGTAAGCCTCGTTTACTTGTACAACCTTCTGCAAAAAAATTCCCATGTTGGTAATATATTTGTCATGTATTCCACTAGTGGCTAGATATGCTGTGATTTTGCAATTTGGTTGGCTTAAGCAACTTGAAGTGCAGTTTTTCCTTGGAGTTTGTATACATGATTGGTTTATTTCCTGAATGCAATCAACTTATATGTTCAACTCCTTCATGAACACATCCAGACTTTGTACCTTTGTACCCAATTCCACATTGAGAGACGGATGGTTCCCTAATTTACATGTGTAACAATCCCATCCAAGAGGTCTTGGCACATTGTTATAGAGCCTTTAAATACAATGAGTAACTTTTTAAGGATGATGAGAATTGCAATAGATTCCATTTCTCAATGCTAAAGTGCTAGAATATGCTAAATTAGGCACTTCAATGCTCATATTTTTTAATGGCAATAACTAGATATTCAATGTGATTTTAGATTCTATTAAGCCAGCCTTCACACAATAATGAAAGTTGGAGTCTCCCATGATTGCAAGGCAACACGCACTTTCTTTCATGTTGGTGTCCATGAGCTTCCACAAAACTGTAACAATTTCCTTAATCAAACCTTGATGAATTCCACCTTGAGGAAGAAATCTTAGGAGATAAATTTGCATTGGGATCAAATGAAAATGCTAATGAGAAATCCCTTACATATTAGTTAGAAATAAATGTATCCTTGTATCCACCCAAAAGATTGCTATAAGATCCAAGCATGAGAGTCAATGACCTTCGTCCATAGCTCTCATAAATACCTTGCCATGAATAATCGCATGCAAGTACAAGCTCTTGTGATTCCTCTCTTGTAAATTTGTTAGCCTTGGGGAAGCCACTAATGTGATACACCTAATTAGAGGGGTGATCACTTGAATTATGAAATGACATATATGAAAAAGGTTGCAAAGGGCCATTGTTCACCATGCTTTGGATGCACTTTAGTATCATATCTGAAGAAATTCAATGACAACTATTTATGACACTTTGAGCAAAGGATTGAAGGATGGCACCGTAAATAATGCAATTATTAAAAACTTAAAACAAGGTTGTAAGTCGTCAATCAATTGACATCTTATTTACTCATTGTGGGTGAACTTTACCTCTTATGCAAGCCACTTGATACAATTAGGGCCAAGAGCAAGTTTACACAAACACACATATATATGGCACCATCAACATGGAAGCATGATCCTACCAAACAACATCCTTCATGATCAAAGAAAGTATCAATCAATTAATGTTTTTCCTTGTAAGATTCAAATTCCTCAAAAACAAACTTACCTTTAATAAATCACTCTACTTTTATAAACAATGTATTTTGTACAATTAAAAATAAAGAACACGTGTGTGTATAAATATATATATATATAAACAAACAAGGACTCAAAAGCATGGTCCCAACAACAACATTGTGTAAAGTCAAAGAACATTACACATGATAACAACACTTTGAAAGTAGTGATTTCATTAGACATCCAAAAAGAACATTTTATGGAATAATGAACTATGTACTTTACATCAATCTCTTAACTATGTCATGTCCCTAAAACCACTAATTTGTTAACGCCATATAGTACATTGGGGTTAAACATGTGACTAGGGCTTTGACTTGGCCCAAGACTGGAAAATTAGGGTCAAGAATAATCACAGAGAGGCCTCTCGAGCCTCATTTCTAAGTGTACATCTGTTTTATAGCTTGCATTATTATTGCAGTCAAGCTAATATAATTTTGGTCGTTGTCTTCGATAATCAAAGTTTCTCATATATTTTAACAAAAATATTTGTTGAATCCTCACAAAAAAAATTCAAGAGTTTATCCTCCCTTTTCTATCGTTAGGGGTCACTTATATTCCATGTTGTGTCGTGGGCCTAGATAATCTTGTATGCAAAGGCATATGCCAATACAACAAGCATCTTACATTAATATAATCGCATTTGTAATCCATTATCAATTGTATTTGCTTCATAAACTCATCCCTTTTCACTTCCTTTTTTCCATTACACGATCCTCACCCCATTGTGTTCAACACCCTATATCAAAGTTTCTCATATATTTTAACGAAAATATTTGTTGGATCCTCACAAAAAAAATCAAGAGTTTATTCTCAATTTTCTATCATTAGGGGCTACTTATATTCCATGTTGTGTCGTGTGCCTAGATAATCTAGTATGCAAAGGCATATGCCAATGCAACAAGCATCTTACATGAATATAATCACATTTCTAATCCATTATCAATTGCTTTTGTTTCAGCAATTTTTCCCTTTCCACTTCCTTTTTTCCCTTGCATGGTCTTCACTCCATTGTGTTCGACACCCTGTATTCAAACCCATTGATGTAATAGTGGAAGATTTTTACATCACGGTTTAAATGTTTTCAAGTTCACTTTTTTTGACATGTTTTTTAATAAGTTTTGTCTAAAATTGGGCCAAAAAAATATTGAAATGATAGAATTTAGTTGTTATTGAAATGACAGAATTTAGTTGTTAAATATGTAGAGCTCTGTCTTCCAAATTTTCAATCTATTTATATATTCAGAAATACATTTTAAATAACATAAAATAACAATTTCATCCAGAATAATATCACTACCCTCAAAAAAAACAAAAATAAATAAAAACAAAACAATTTAACTTCACCAAATTTCACGAATATAATTCCAATCAATATTTTCCCTCAAAGAAAACATATTCTATAAAATTCCCGATTTCAATTTTCCCATGATATGGGAAAACTATCAAGAATGGTACCATGATATTCACAGCTGCAGCCAATTGCTCGACCAACTACTTAATGTGATCTAAATGCACAATGATCAATGCTTCTTCTAGCATCTCAAAATAGTTATATTAATGGCGCAACTAACACCGACTGCCAACTTGAATAGGTTCATAATGATTTGTCTACTGAGTTCTCTCACCCGTCTACTTCTAGGGTCTCTATCCTCTGCCATCACCAACTACAGTTCTTTCTTTAACAAATTGACTCCAGTATGATCTTCCATATGTCAAAATCCTCACCTTACATCTGCTCCACCACTCTAAGCTCTATTATTGCAATCACTATGGCGTTTCTCTGGTTAACTATACACTTCTAAGAGACCTGCCCACCACTAGGCAACTAAAGAGATGGTATTTTAGAAGCTCTAAAACAATTTTGTTGTGCCAAGACTTCAACAACCGTAGCCCACATATACAGCAGAAATTAAAACTCAAATCCAATTAACGATTGCCTGGCCTATGATATTACGGATAGGCAGCATTATCAACGGGACATACTAACAATACAGAGAGGCTACACCTTGAAAATATAGAGCAGTTTACTGAGATAACTTTTTGGGCCTTTTGGCCAGAATTCCATTACATAATTTTTGGGGAGATCCTAATGTTTTGTTGTTTAAAAGGTGTATTGTTTAAACGGTGTATTTGAATATAGAAAAGGATTTGGCGACGTTGTAAATTCAACAACTTAAAATTATAATAAAATTCCACCAGAAAATCTAAAGTCGCCTCATTAAACCACTGCATATTGAGATATTCCAAATTTAATTAAATGACCATAAATATTCTTTCTATTATTAACACAGGATTAAACAGTTACATTAAAGGCCTCATTAAACCACTGCATATTGAGATATTCCAACTATAATTAAATTAAACAGTTACATTAAAGGAACATCTGTCTCTCTAACAATAGCTATTAGTAGGCATGCACATTTATAGCGTTAAGTCTAAACATCCCATGCTTTTGTTTTATCTAGGGTATAATTGTTGGAATGGTATATTCAAGTTGTTAAATCTGTAAAAACTAAATGAGTTAAAAAATATTGGAAGGCTGTGTATTTGAAAATGTATTTTAATAACAAAAAACCAAATTTCCCAATTAACCAAATTTCCCAATTAATTGTATCAGCAGATTCCAGAGAGAAAAAAAATAAACACAGTACCAATAAACTTCACCTAAATTTATAAATCATATGCAACTATCTTGATGGCTACATATGTGGTATATTAATGATGACGGCCTAACATGGTATATTAATTCCATGTGGCATATTAATGATGACTGCCTAACATGGTAATTAATTCCATGTTGATGATAACTGCCTAACAACCCGACTCTGATATTTGGCTAAAAACCCAACAAATGAGAGAGAGATCAATGGCAATTGTCGGTCTATCCCACAGTCTATAGATTATCATGTCAACTCGCACCGTTAACAACTTCTCTAACATGTCCATGTTGGTGCCTCTAGTTAATCTCCACGTTGCCAGTTACATCAACTTGTAAATACCAGACACAAGAATTTGGGGATTTGCCCTCTCAGCAAGGTTTCAACTCAAAATTCAACTAATCAGTGTCTATAGATTATCATGTCAACTCGCATCATTAACAACTTCTCTAACATGTCCATGTTGGTGCCACTAGTTAACCTCCATGTTAAAGTTGCCACTTACATCAACTTGTAAATACCAGACACATGAATTTGGGGATTTGCCATCTCAGCAAGCTTTCAACTCAAAGAATTTTGAGGCGGTTTTTCCCTTTTCTATATGCATTTAATCAAGCAACCTCTAAGGACAACCCTTCTCTAAAAAATCCAATGCTGCCTCAGAATATCTAAGACAACCGTAAAAAGTGGGAAATGTTGCAACTTTAATATCCAACAAAGATTTGATTGTGAGATACATGTTAGGAGGAAATTGACCATGATAAGTCAGCAATAAACACGAATGAATAATGTAGTTCACCGTGCGTAGTGGAGAGAAAAGCTTTGTTTAAGGATATGAAAGTCACGTCATCATAAGTACAAGCAAACTTACCATGGGTAAGTGAAGTCTGTTAATGTCAATTTAAAGTAAATACATCAAACAAACTTGATTTGAAAGAAGTGAATGAATCCAATCATGAAGCCCAAGACGTAAACTAGAGTGCTTTCATCATCAAAAGGTTTATTTTTCCTTCCATTTGAACACAAAAAAGGCAAACCGGTTGCACTTGTACATACTCAAACTGTATTCGCCATCCTTGAATCACAGGAAACCACATTGTTACAATTCAAAAGCATAGCATGTCACACCCATTTTGACTCTAGTATGGCATTAACAAGATTCATCTAGCCTGGCTTGGTTTAAAATAAATGTGGGAAATCTCTAAAAATTAAAATTGAGATTATCTATGTACAATGTCAAAGTTAATTCAGAAATGCACCTTTCCATACCCCGTTTCAACTTTCTATATTCCAATAAATGACCTCTTGATTTTAGAAGGATTGGATCAAGGACTTGAAAATGATGCTTCAAAAATCATGTTTTATGAGGTTTGACAAATAACAGAGATTCCTCAACTACTATTGCTTTTAAGAACTAGTTTCCCATTAATGATACTTGATCCAAAAATTCTCCAGATGAAACACAGAAACTATAAAGACTTGACTCTCTGTACAAAAATTCCATGTGTTTTCTTGGGTTCTACATTGCACTGTCATCTATCTGTGCAAGATCTGCTACAGCCAACATACTGTGCAATAAATTTTACTGCAGTATTCAACTTCTGTGCAAAATCAGTTTGCTACAGTGAGAGTAAAAACACAGTGCCCAAGTAAGGTCAACAAAACCATGGATAGCCGAGAAAGTGCATTTGATTTACATACGGAACAGATTCATTAACTAATCTTCCATCAATGACAAATGGATTCATTTACTAATCTGCCATCAACAAAATACTGCAGGCATACAGTATGATCAGAAAAATGGAAATATGCATCCATACAATCAATTAACACACATTCAAAACTGGAGATGCATCAATATTGCTCTACATCTAATATCCTTTCCAAAATCCATTCATAATGTCAACAGAAGATGCATTGAACCTACATGGGATGTCTGTCCTCAAAGAATCACTTTTAAAATTATATTCTGTAAATCTTCCACTTTCACACTCTTCACCCTACTCCCTTGATGAAGCAATCTGGCATACCACAAAAATATAGACTGTCCTCAAATGTATCACTTTTAAAATCATGATGTAAATCCTCCACTTTAACCCCCTTCACGTTACTCCTTTGATGAACTAACCTAGCCTTCAGTAGTCTTCTATTAATTTACAGTTTGAAAGCAGTCGTTAATTTGAACCTAGCCTTTTGTGGTCTTTCTGGTCTTTTGAGAAATACCAGAAGCATTTCTCAAAAGTACCTGGAGTTGAAAGCAACCTTTCGTTCGAACTAAGTATTAATGATTAAAACTCATGCAAAAAAAAAAAGATATTGCATTATTATTTAGTAAGCAAGCACATGAAAAACCAAGATCTAATTTGACTATACTAATTTTTTTGGACAGGACGAGTCTAAAACAGAAAGTTCACAAGGTCAATAACCATGTAAAATAAAGTAAAATAAATATCACGTAAGTGCAAAATCGCATGTCTTGTAAGATTCTCAGCATCTCAAGTCTTGAGACTTCTGGGATTGATATCATTGTATGAGGGTTCTTCTGGATACTGTTTTTAATTCTGGACCACACTAGTATTGTCCATCATCAGGATTAATACACTTAATCCTGATGATGAACGACACTGGTTTGGTCTTAAACGTCAAATTAAAAACAGAAGTGATGAATCTGGTAGAACCCTCTTACAAAGATTCTGAGCAGTTGAAAAAAGACACAAGTTCATTTAACTGATTGGCATTCAGACACTCCTTTTGATGTCCGCCGAATGAAGACATTATGATATTAAAATTCAAGCATGCTGCAACAGAGAAATAGAAAGTTCAACTTCTGGAACATACTATTTATCACATAATATTTACAGAAGTTCAAAGTTGAACAAACTATTATAATTTATAAGCATTCTTCTTGACAGAATAGCAGAACAAGACACAGCCATTTCCATATTTGCAGTCAAGCTGCTCATACTTTTCAAACTCAATAGACTCAACAGACTCAAGCAGCAACTCCCCTTCTGTAGTCCATATATTGATCAGATTCAATTATTAGTCCTGTTACATAAATCATTGCCAGAGATCAATATCCATCTTCTCTGCCAAAATGCCAACATTAAAATACATGAATGGAAGACTAGTTTAAATAAAGAAAAAACAAAATACATTATTTGAAGAATCATCTAGTACAGTGGCAGTAATCAAGAAATCCACTTCAATATAAATATGGCACTAAAAATCTTCCTTGTTTGCAGATAAATTTTTGCCATCCTCCACTCCAACAAAATCCACAAATAGAAGACACAATAACTAGCCATTGATTGACACTAAGAAACCTGTTAAACTACAGATTTTTTTAAACAATCTCCACGCACAGGACTTGCTTAGATTCAAATTACAATGAGCACTTCCTAGCGGCACATAAGTAGTAGCTTCTGCACTTGAAATTTAAAAATACCTTATATCCATATGTCTCACGCCTTAATGAAATGGATGATTGGAGTAAATTCAGCTCCTACAAACAAAACTATCAGTGCTGAACTTCACGTGCATTCTTGGAGAGTGCTCAACTGGGGTAAATCTTTTGCAGCATGCTTCAGCTCATTAGTCTCAGACTCTTTGAGTGAAATAACAGTTTCAAAAGCTCCAACCAAAGCCTTTACTTTGCTTTTCCTGGTATGAGCCAGCTTATTCACTGTTTCTTCTATAACATGATTCAACATAAACTCTTCTGATCCCTTCCTTCCTTGTACATCCTGGTGCCTTAGGACTACGTTCTCTGGCTGTGGATTTGAAACAGATTGGTCAATGTTTCTTCCTCTTCTAAATCTTCTTCTCACAAAAGCCCGATCTTCCTCTTTGACAGGCAGCTCTTGACCTCTTCTGAACCTTAGTTTCTCCGCACCTTGATCACCCTCTTCACCAGCCACCATTTGATGCTCTTTCCTAACCCTGGCAGATTCTCCTTGTTCATCATGTGATCCACTTTCAGAATATTCACTATATTCAGAGTATTCAGAATCCTGTTCATCAAATTCTTGATCATCATAATCCATGGCAAAATTTTCCCCATATGGTTCAAGATCACCACTCCACTCAGCAACATATTCATCAGAGGCTGCACTTTCACGAGCTATAGGAATCACAATTCCATCATTGGAATGCTCTTTAACAGAATGGTCATCTTCATAATCATTATGCTTCATCAAAACATGTTCATGCTCCTTGTCACTTGAATCACCAGCACTCAGAGATTGTTCATAAAACTGATGAGAATCTTCACCTACATTTGCCAATATTTGATTATCATTGCCCGATTCTTCTGTACCGCTGCCACATACGTCCAATGTTCCAACTTCATTAGGCTTTTCTTCTTGTGGAACAGAGGATGTGGTTGACCTAACTGATGTTGGAGAATCAGATTTAGCTGTCTTCTTCTCTGTGTTCTTTAAGAGATGCTCTCTCGTCTTTAAGGCCGCCTTCTTGTTCGGCTGTGGCATTGCTGTTTTAGCCGTCCCTTTAGCAATGCCAGCAGGCTTGGGTGATGGAGTAATTGTTTTAACATTTCCATGGCCATTGCCAGAAAGCTTGGACGGTGGAGTCATGATTTTAGCATTACCAGCAGGCTTGGCAGATCTGGACAACATTGTTGGCGGAGTAATTGAAAGCTTTGGTTTCCTGTCTGAAGAAGATATTATTGGCGGAGTAATTGATAGTTTTGGTTTCCTGTCTGAAGAAGATTTAGCCGGCACATCTTTTGATTTTTCAGGTGTGGACTTGCCCATTTTAACCTGAGACGGTACAGTATTACCAATGGTCTTCCCCTTTGGAGAAATTTTGGAAGAATTACTAACTGAAGAAGAAGCAGACCTATCTAGAGAATTATTACTCTGAATGCTTTTCGGGGACTTGTAAACCTTGGGGACTGCAGATTTTGAGGGAGTCAGACTTGTCTTGTTTGAAACTCTAGCATGAGTATGAGTGTTCTTAGAGGCATCCGAGGAATGAAAATGTGCTTTCGCTCCATATTTACATGCATCATGACAGGAACTGGTAGATGGCCTGAGATAATGTGGGATGTGTTTGGAGGCCTCATCCCTTGAGACGGGACTTTTAAGCTCTTTGGCAGAACTATTAGCAACCTTTGGTCCTTTCTCCACATTATTAGAAAGCTTCTGAATACCAGGTTGATGACCTGAGAACATAGCCTTCTGAGGAGTCTTTGCAGCAGTATCAGGCTTGTTCATCTGATCTTCGGGATCGCCTCCAACTGGGGATCTTTCAATTGCTTTCTCCTCTCCAGAGGACTTTTCAGTCATAGAGTTGCCCGGCCCAGTAACATTGGCATCATCTATTTCCTCTTTGATTGTCATTTCAAGAATAAAAATCACAAAAAGTACTCAATCTCTATATAGGACAAAACAACTTGTTCTCACCAGTACAAAATTCAACGAAGGCAACTGTTACGGATGTAGTTTCCTGATCTGTAATAAAAGGCTCCCTTCAAATGTATGTATCAATCCTGCAAAATGCAAATGTGTAACGAGTTAAAAAATGCCCCATCGTGGAATTCAAAAAATCTAATCAAATGATACTAAAAACTTCAGATCCACCAACACTTATGTCTTCGGCAGACCGAATTAAATAAAAATGCAACCTTTATTAACTAGTCAAGATAAATTTTAAATGCTAACTTTATCAACTCTAGTCAAGATAAATTTCCTCCCGAACCACTACCCAATAAGGAATAATCCAGATATTCATCTGAACAGCCAGGTGCTTTTCCAATCTATGGATCCATCAAAAACAAACCAGAATCTTCAATGAGCTTCTCATTGATCTGAATCCAAATCGATCTGTTCTTCCTATAGCGAGAAACTAAAATATCTATTATCAACTACCCAATTTCATTCACTCCCTCCGGCAACAGATGACTTCTTGCCCACTTATTTCAACCTAATCAGACAGCAGATTCATAGCCACCATCTGATCCGCAGCTCCACAAAAGCAAAAAGTTATTGATTTCAATTAAATGCCCTTTCACACCATTTTAGGGTTCAATCATCCCATGTGAACAAACAACCAGAAGAGAATGTAATGTTAATATAGGCTCCCACCCTACTAAATGTATTGAACAAGTTTTACAGGAATGAATTACTTTAAACAGATACACAATAGCATTAAGATTAAAGAGCATGAGAACTCAAATAGTTTAAGATAGATCATCCATGTAATCCGAGCTACTGATCCAAAACATGCATAACAGTAATAGAAAAGGAAGATGAAGACATAAATGATGTTTCTGCCTGGCAATATTCAGACCATTATCTAATAATTACCACATAAAACAATGGCCTTGCTTTACCTACAAGCAAACAATTAGTTCAGTGGTTGACAAAAGGGGATTTCTTCAAAAGCCCCTCAAATTCAATTGCCCGCATAAAATTTCAATACAAAGATGATCCAAATATCTGTAAACAACGATTGCCCGCTTGAAATTTGAAGCCCAAAATGGTCTTAACGACCCAAATCAGATAACCCTTATAGCAGTTCAATCCAAACATCAAAAAAACGCCAGAGAGATGATTTCCACGTGAAAATTCATTACAGAGCTAATCAGACCACCGAAAAAACAATTGCCCGCATCAGATTTGAAGGCAAAGAAGGTCTAAACAGCACAAATCAGATGAACCGCAGAGCATTTCAATCCAAAAAAACAGACCATTGGGTCGAGATATAATTACCCAAGGGATGGACTGATTAGCACATTCCAAATACAGAACTTTAACAGGCACAGCCCAAATTATTTAGTGGGTACATGGGCTGAATCTAGGGTCAAATTAAATCAAACACTGCGCCCAAAAAATTAGGAAAACAACTCACCTACAGAGGACAGGACAGGAGTGCGGATTCAGTAGTTCAACCGTAAAATCATTCCATGACAGATATATCAATTTATCGTTCAGGGGAGGGCTCTAATCCTCTTCAATTTCTACTCCGTTCTCTTCAATGGAGGCACGCAACTGCCCAATAAGACAAACACTCGCGAGCAGGGTAAACAAAATTGGACGGTCGCTATATCACAGCCCTAAAAATAAACCTACCATGTCTACCCCACTATTAATTAAAAGACTGTTCGGCCATTAAAAAAATGATGTCGTGGAGTTTTATTTCGTTTTGCGGGTTTTCCGTTCAACAGAATCGTCGCAACATCAATTATTGACCGCATCGAAAATACCAAAGAGCACAGAGATTTACACATGCGATTAAATGGCATCACAAAGGTCGGTCTGGATTCCCGTCAATTAACGCGAAATAAGACGTTAGAACGTACCTGTAAAATGACCGAAATGGGTAAACTTGGCTGTCACAGATTCCTCTTCTTTGCTTCCGGGAACTTTCAATTCTCTGGTTGGAGATTTGGAATGGTATGAGGCGAGATTTTATAAGTAAAAACTAATATGGATCATGGTAACAAACCGGAAAATAAATTATATATTTTATTGTAAACAACGTTAATTATGTATATTATTTTGGGAAGAAAATTTAACGTGTTGAGTAAGTAATGTTTAGTCTTAATAAATCAAGGTAAAATAAAATTATAAATATTATAGTTTGACTGGTTTGGTGGGTAAGCGTGTGTTTTTGGGATTATTTTTCTAACGATGAAGGAAGTAAAAGGAGTTGTCTATAATGCGACTTTTAGGAGATTCCGGTGACGGAATCCGGCCGAAGAAATGAGGTTAAATCTTGATTTTTAGCAGTTAAAATGGTTTTTTAACTGCATATTTGGATTCAGCCCCCTGGAAAACCCCTGGGAGCCATTGATTGTGCAAAAACTAGCTATCAAACTTGGGATTCGAAAGAATTGCTGCCGGATTTTGACCGGAAAAATCCGCCGGAAAGGCTTTCAAAAAGTCGCGTTATAGACTACTACGAAGTAAAATGGGTAGATTTTACTAAATTACGCAATCACCTTGTTCTTTACAAATTTAGATATATTTTATTAATTTATGTAATTATTTTGTTATTTACAAAAAATTTTTATGGAGTTGTTTTAGTGTGATTTGAGGTGAAATTTTAATTTGTGTTATTTAAACTGGTATTTTGACTCTATATATGGATCCAACACCCTAAAGCATTTGGATCCTTGTGGGTTACTCATCAAGCTTGTGAAGCTTGTGTGATTTCAATAAATTCCTCCAGATTTTAAAGAAAATAACCGGAAAAGCTTCCAAAAAATATCACTAAAAAACAACTCGATTTTTTATGAAGAATTTTATATATTAATATATTAAAATAGCAAATAAATTGATTACTTTAACACAATTAAATTTATTTTAAAAAAAATTTATATATGGTTATATAAAATAACAAAAAACAAAATATTTTATTTATATAAAATTAGCTCTTATAAATATTTATTTTAGTTGTCTACATCTTTTTGGATTGAGTGTGGATTGATGGTGAATAGGTGTTGTTAGGACACTCCTTGTCATAAGTCATGGTTCAATTACCCAAAAAAAACTAAATAATAATTTCCTAGTAAGTTAGCTTACCCAAAAAAACTAAATATAATGATTAAGTGCTTTCACCCAATTTTCACCCTCCAAAAAAATAGTTTATTTTCTTTTTCACCCAAATTTCACTCCAAAATACTTAAAAAAAAAACATTTAATTCAACCTCTTTTACAAAAAATGCATGTAAGACTTTGCTCCCCAAAGGTAGTTCACTTGGCAATCCAATGTTATGTAAAGTTATGTGGGCTATGAAAGACCCATGCCCAATTCCTCCAGCGCATTAGCCCCTATGTTATTTATGGGGGCAGGGAGTTACACTTAAGGGTTATAATAGTAGTAGTTGGAATTGACCCATGTCATGTGAGTATGAGCCAATTGTTGGTTCCTTTAGTATATAAAAAAATAACAAAGCCTATAATACTTCTTGTTAATTGGGTTTATCTTGCGTGGTTGGTAAATATGATTGTTATCCTCCCCATTGAAGTTCAGTGCTTGCAAATGAAATAATGAGTTTTGTTGTGGCTTTTTAGCTTTATTAAGAAATTTAAGTGTTTTAATAATTTGGATATATAAATTTTTCTTTAGCTAAAAAAGAAAATTATATTTTTAATAACATAGTCCAACTCTTCTGCATTTTGGTTTTTCATTAGAATTCAACAATAAAAAAATTTGCAAAATCTTGGTTTTTTGTTATTTGAAATGTGTTTTTGAATGCATAAATGGATTCGACACCAACTACTTCTACATTTTGGTTTTTCATTAGAATTCAACAATAATTTATTTTATGAAATCATGGTTTTTTTCTTTAAAATGTGTTTTTGAATGCATAAATGGATTCGACACCTTGAAACCCCTTGTATCACTCGGATTATGTAGATTTTGTAGCTTAAAGTGTGATTCCAATGAATCCTTACCGAATTATGGGCAAAATCGAATGGAAAATCTACCCAAAAAAGCCAAAAGTGTAGAAGATTTAGACTATGGCATAGTTAATATTGATAGTGTATAACTCAATACTAGGAAGAACTTGTAACATAACACATTTAGGGTTTCATTGAAGAAGATGTGTAGCCTTATAGCCTTATCACTATGAGTCAATATTAATCATTCTACTATTTAGATATATAAGAATTTTTTTATATACCAGGGTGAATTGGTAAGTTGTTGGAGTAATCTCGACAAAGCCCGGGATAAAACCTTTTGGCTACCACTATAACACCAAGAGTATAACTAACAACCTACAGCCGAGATATACTAATGACTTATTACTTAGCGAAAATTGAGATGTCACGACGCCACTGGAGCGGACTCTATCCCAAGGGGCACCTACTCTTTGAGCTTTATCACAATGAACCAACACATCCCTCTATGTTAATTGAAACTTGATGAAAAGTACAACAAATTGTTTTCCAACCGCTAGAGCTAAACCCACAAAACTAAATTATAAGATTTTAAAGCAAAATACAAAAGTGTGATAAGGGATAATATCTAATCTGATGTATGGTGTTAAGGTTAGATGTTATAGCCACATAACTTTATTGATATACTTTCATCAATGATAATATTGGATAATTGTTTTCTTATAATAGTAACTTTCTTATCAATATTATTTACATTAAAATTATTTTTTTAACTTTGCCATAGGATCTCAAACCACTTTCAAGAGCTTCACTTCCTTGAATGTAAAGAATTATGTTGATGGCCCAAAATCTTAGATGTAAGGAAATATGTTAATGACACAAAATCTAGAGGCATTTGTTGAGAGAGAAACTCTACACCCTTAAGAAGCACCAATAGGTAAGGAAATACGTTAATGACACAAAACTTAAAAACATCTAGCAAGAGAAAACCTCTACCCCTTAAAAACCACCAATAAATTATTTTAAATAAAATAAGTTTTTGAGATAATAATAATGAATTAACTTCCATTCACAAATAACAACTCATAATAATTGTCATTTAGATTTATTGTAAGTAGTTAAAAAGATAATTATTTTCTTCACCATCAAAAGTTCAATTCCCACAATCAATTTCTAGACTACATGGTTTTAATAGTTTCAAGTCATCTCATCTTACCTTATAAATTAAAAAACAATTTTATTATTAAAAAAAAAACTCATTAATCATCTTCACTATCCATTAACAACTAAATTAATATAAATTTTTTCCATAAAATATTAAAAAACCAATTTTAATATATTTTATTACAAAGAATTTTTTATATATTTTATTACATGAAATTTTATAAGGATCGAAGATCGTAAGTCGAAATTTTGGGAAGGTCTCCCATCGTGAGGAGGTGTGTCAATCCATGATTCTCTATATTCGGGACGTGTCCGTGATTGTTGTTTTGTATACTTTCTCTTGCGAATTAATGGCATTTCCACTACCTCTTAAAATAGGGGGTCAGAAAAATGTATGTTTGTCTTTTGTGTTATTTTTTAATATTAATAAATTTATGATTATATAAAATAGAATTGTTGATATTTTATTATTTAAAATATAATCTCTTTATTTTTAAAAAATAATCGCTATTAAAATATTTAAATTTATTATTGTATATAATTATTTTTTTAAAATAAAAATTTTAATATTTTTTTTAATAAAATTATAATAACTAAATTAGTAATTAGTTTAATAATAAAATGTAGTAATAGTTTAATAATAAAATGTAAGTAATTATAATAATTAATTAGGAAATGATTTAAGGGTAAGAGTTAAGTTATAAATTACCCTAATAGAGGTGGTAACAAATAATTTTGAGGTTTATAAGGGGCATCTAATTCCTCCTCCATACGGTATTAGTATTAGTATAATGAAATGCGTTGTGGAAAACTCTGCTAATGAGCAGGAGCTAAAAGTTGGAGAGCTTCATGAGTATATTTGGTGGTTGTTTGACTATGATTTCCGGTTGTTGGTTTTAAGGGATGGGTGGTAAGGTTGTTGTGGGGAATTCAACTTCAAGTGTGTAGGGTGGCTCTCTATCTTAACCACCCCTTGCCCTTTGCTTAGCAAATTCCAAATTGTTCGGTGATTCCAATGAGTATGGTGTCACTTTCATCTTGGTGGTGGAATTGAGTGTAATTGTTTGGGACTCGTGTTTAGAGTGGCTTGTCTAGGCAAAGTCCAAGCTTTGGTGGTTTTGGTGTTTTGGTCCACTCCAAGCAGGGCAGGTTGCGCGCACGTTGGCTCTCGTGGTTCTCGATAGCTCCATCTCACAAGTAATTTTTTCCATCTTAGTTGTTTTTATAGTTTAGAAGCTTTTTGTTGGATGGTCTGGTAGTGTTTTTCTTAAGAAACTTCTTGGGTTCCTGGGGTTAGTTGGAGGGGTCATCAGAGGTGGTAGCAGCCTCTCAGTGGCATGTGGTACTCTTCTCTTTAACAATTCATCTCAAGTGTCTCAATGGAGAGGTGGCTCTAGTGCCTTAAGCTAGCTCTTTCAGGTGGAGGGGTTAGGGTGTATCGTGTCATTTACGATCGAAGGGTGGGGTGCGTCTTTGGTTTTGGGAGTTTGGTGTGGGCCATTATGAGCCCCACCCTATCTAGAGGTTGGAAAGTGGGTAGTTTTGTCTCGATAGAATTTCGTTTAGCTCACTTGGCATTTATTGTATCGGTGTTCTTTTGGGGGAGGTTTCTTAGGCTACTTTCATTCGTCGACATTTTTCTAGTGTGTGTCCTTACCAGAATTGCATGGGCAAGTTAGCTAGGGGCCAATGCAACGTCAACATGGACATGCCCCTTGGGGTGTTGGTCTTTGGGGCCGGGGCGCGGTCCACCAAGTGGAATTTAGGGATATTGGTAAGGAGATAAATCAACAACCCTCCAATTCACAAGGGAGAGTTGATTTACCTCCTCTGTTTGAATGACTAGAAGCTCATATTCGGCAGGTTACATTACTAGTGGAGCAATTAGCTTGAGGCAAACACGACGATAGCAATGAGGTTATAACATTCATGAATGACCTTCAGCACAACTAGTGGGACATGCTAGACAGGTTGGTCTCTCTCCATCGTGGCCAAAAATGGAGAGAGGAAAGGCAGGACCAACTGGAAGGTAGATTGGCTTATATGGAGGCTCACATTCATGAGGCTTTTCGTCCTCCTCAGCCTCCTAGTAATGGACTGGATGCTCCAGATCTGGGTAATGTAGTTGCTCAAGGATGACAATGGGTTGCATTTTGGTTCTTGGTTTTTTTTATTAATATGGGCTATCTATATGAGGTCTCTCAATTTTCTTTTGTTGTTGTCAATGTTCTTTTGCCACTAACTATTGGTCAACAAGTCTAATATGAAATGATGCCAGTAGTATTTTGAGAGCAAGTTCCTCACAATGTACTTTTGAGATGGTTTAATAGAAATTATAGACTTATAGAAAAAAAGATTTAAGTTATGGATTTAGTTTCCTTAATTATATTTCACTTTCTTCGTTTTATATTAAGGATTACTTGTTCCCTTATCTACTCTCACTCACATACATTTTATTTATATTATTTTTTTTGTTAATTTTATTATCACATTTATTAGATTTGTTAATGTGTGATATGTAAATGGGAAATTTTTCATTAATTAGGTTATATAATGTAAGAGAAAGTGTTACTCAATTTTTACCTCATCATTTCTACATATTCAAGATAGCTTTTCTTATTACATGTATTTAATATTATGGGATGTTAAGTTTAAAGTGCTTTTGTACTTTAATTTTCCTTCCTCATATGGGTCAAATATTTATGGTGGTTAATGTCTAAATCAACCATTAATTCGCATAAAAAAACATGTCACAAGTTGGATTTGAAACCAAGTGGGAAGCATAATGGTTTTTGATCCCAACCACTTGATAATACCCAACTTACACAACATGACAAGCTATTTCTTTGAATAGAACTTGATATTTGATATTTGATATTTGAAGAGGAAAACGAGATGAATATGACACCAAAAGAATAAACTATCAACAATGTTAGTATAAGAGTGAAAAGCAAGCACTATTAATATTTTTTGTCAAAGGGAGGGGGTAATTAGTAACTAGAATATATAATCATATTGCCAAGAAGAATCACATAGAGTTGCTCTCAAGAAAAAGGCCCTTGACTTGATATGGTAGTCCACAAACCATTCTGAACAAAATTTGAATAGAGATGAGCAACATTATCACCATAAGTCCTAACCACTCAAAATACTCCAAATAAGCAAAAGTACTATTAATATGAAATCAAATAACAATATAAAAATATTAAAATAATATATATAATAATAATTAATAATTAATAATGATATCTATATCTATATATATATATATATGATTGATGTGTTTGTTTCTATTTCCTTGAATAATAAAGTAATCTCACTAAATCTTTTATCTAACTAATAAGATAGTAAAACAAAATGTATTTAATATCCAATGTTTTTATAAAATTATTACAATTTATGTGGCAATTTTTGGGTTGAGAGGTGCAACTTAGTACAGGATGGTGTTGTGGTGGTGTAAATGTTTGTAAGCATTTATATGTCGGCTCAATTAAAAAATGATAATGATAATGATTAATGTCCACTAAGACCAATATGGTCTATCAGGCCTTAAGAAAATAGGAGATTAGTTGAGATTATTTAATATTTTATTTATATTATCAAAAAAAAGGGAGATAAGCTTTCGTAAATCACCATAGTTTTGTTGACTTAACAAGTCAAGGAGGTTGGTAGTGTGTCAAAATTTTGAGAATTAGAATGGAAGAGTTTTGGGAATTGACCAATGCCCAATTTCATTTAAGCTCATGAGAATTAGTTTTTATCTTAGCAATGTTCACTTTCTTCGTAGAACTAGTCAAGACATAAAGATAATCAAGATTGGGGTTGATCACCTCCTTGTAATATTTTAGCTTCATTTTTCCTTCTAACTATTTATCATCCCACAACTTAGCCCTAAATTTGGAAGTAATAAAAGGTTAAAACAAACATAGAATCAAGTAAGAAGGAGATGTTGTATTGTCCATAAATGAATGTAAACATTTAAATGTTTACTCAATTAATAATAAAAAATTAAAAGCAATAAAAATAATAAATTTCAATTTGTTATATTGTAATTTTGTTTTATTAATAAATTTACAAACAATTTTTTAGATAAAAGAAAAAGCCATAATATACATATCACATTAAAATACATAACATATATATAGTAGCTATAAATTAAAATTCATTTTGCCATGTAAAATAAATAATGATTGGATACCGATATTTATATTTAATTAATAAGAACATAAAAACTTAATACTTACAATAAACTTACATTATAATAAGATTAACCACATATATTCACCTCCACTTTACCATGAATATTATTATCTTGTAAATAGGTTTTGTTGCAATATGAAGGGCCAATTTCATAGCTTATCAATAACACATGCCCGAAAACCATAACTCATTTCACAATAAAAATATTTTATTTTAATTTGATTTTATAACTTTTTTTAATTAAATTTAAAACAAAAATGTTATAGTTACTTTTGAAATATATTTAAACCCTCTATCCTCACTACTATTAAAAATATTCCGTGGATATTCCATAGAGATTAAATCAAGGTTTAATAAAATTAAAGATGAGAATACTTTTATATATATATATGCGAAATTTATATAATATAAATAATATTATTAAGAACCATCATAGATCCATCATAACTAAGGATCTACCAAGCTAGGAGAGGAATCAAATCTTTCGAGGTGAAAACCTTTCCTCAAGTTTTCCACTCAAAAAGAAGTTTTCATGTTGAGAGTTTTGATCCCTCTCGACACATGGTAGATCCAGAGTTAAGATGGATCCATGTTGATCTATCTCCTAAATAATATAGTAAGAAAAAACTCATATAACATTAAATCTAAAAATGTTTGATAATTTTTAAAACTCGTTGAAGTTTAGAATGAGAAAATAATACATTTAAAATATTCTTGATAACTTTACACTAATAACTTGGGAGCTCGGGCTCGATCATTCTCCATAACTGGTTGTTTATGCATGCAAATGCCGAATGTTGCAGGTGGGTGCTCCCTCTAACATTAGTAGAGCTGCAAGGGATAAAAGGTTTGCAAAGAATAATAGAGGTTTTTCTCGTCGAACTGAGATGCTTTGAGAACACAAGCAAGTTAGGAGAGGAGGGAGAGGAAGGGTTCATTAGCCCTTCCTCCTTAGCATGGACATGGAATGGACTAGTTCGATGAAGACATACCTCAATGCTTCAAGCAACTAGTTGTAGTGATGGAAGATGAGGAAACAAGAAACACTGGATATGGGCACTGAGCCATTAGAAATTTGCTTGTTCAACATTTGTGTGACCAGGAGGAAACCTTGAGTGTTGTAGAGGATAAGATAATTGACATGGACTTCATCCTGGTCCAAGCCAAGTCCGCCTTACGAGTTTTGGTGGGAGTCCTAGGAATTCAATTCCCTCGTCCTCCCCCACCCCGTGCCTCCTTCAACTCTCCTCATAACACTAAATCCTCATCCTTGAGTCCCCCAGATTCAATCCTTCAGGGAGAAAAACCGATCAACCCTATAAGGTTGGGGTCTCCTCAAATCAAAGAGAAGTGATCCAAGACATCAGGTTTACTAGGCAAGCACTAAGGCGAGGGAAAGGGCCACAACCAACAATGTTGTTGTGGTAGACAATCCAAAGAACGAGACTCTGTAGCAAGAAGCCAATACCAACACTAGAGGAACACTCGTGGAATGGGAGAGACCACCTTGGTTGTCAGAAGGTCAGGACAATCACTTCAAGTATCTCTCAACATGACTCTGATCACTCTTAATCAGTGTTTGTTTTATTGTCCTCTTTTTTACACGCTAGGATGTTATTTTGTTGTTAAAATTGTTCTCAAGACTTTAAAGGAGACCATCTAGTTTCCCACTTCTGGGCAGATGGTCTTCCTTAAGGTATTTCCCAACTTAATAAGATTTTCTAATGTATTTCCCAGCTTAATAGGATTTTTTATTTTTATTTTTCTTTTAGAACTGCTTATTTTGAACGCAATTTGTCTCTATCTCCACCAATTTGTAATTTATATAAATATTACATAATTTGATGAAAATATTTCTTTTTAAAAAAATATACAATATTAATATTGAAATATTTAAATAAAAAATTGAATAAAAAAACCTTTCCTTAAATAATGAATGTAAATACGAATAACCCTTTTCCTTAAATAATTGAATGTTAAATACGAATATGAGTATGAATATGACAATTTTATTTTTATTCATTTAGAAAAAACAACCATTTCTTTTTTAAATATTTACTCTAAAATTAACATAATTATATATAAAATAAAGATTATATAAAAATAAACGTAATTATATATATATAAAGATTGTTTACAAAAGCTAATAAAAAATATTTATTAGAGATAAAATGTTAAAATACAAATAGATAGTATTTGATTTTTATATATGTATTAAGATTAAATGTTAAATAATACATTATATTATTGTAAATAGTTTTAGCAAAGTTCATACAAACAATTTTATTAATATTATTTGTGATAAAATTACTTTATTGATTTTGGTATAATATTGAAAGTTAATTTTTTTATTAGTTAAAAGTTTATTTTCTTCAAGGTAAGGATGTAATATGTTAATGAGCTAAAATTCATAATTATTTGGTAAGATACAAGTCTACTCTTTCTAGCCCACAAATTATTTCAGATAACCTGATTTTTTCCAATAATGATAATAAGTCAACTTGTATTAGTAGATAAAAGCAAAAATAATTATCCTCAATTAGAATAAAGTTTTTCAACTTCCTAAAATAATACATTAAAAAAAAACAAACAAACTTCCATACACACCAATATATTATTTTTGTATTTTAAAATTAAATTAAGACCAATTCATAAAAAACTTGTTTAAAGCTCAACTTCCTTTCAAAGCCTTTGGGAATAACGTTGGGTCAGTAAATAAGATATTCTATGACCATGAAAAGTTTTAGTGGGGCCAAATAAGTAAGTTGTGCCACCAAATAATGTGTAAGAGCTGATAACAAGGTCTAAAATCAACTTCCATACACCCCAATATATTATTTTTGTATTTAAAAATTAAATTAAGACCAATTTATAAAAAACTTGTTTAAGGCTCAACTTCCTTTCAAAGCCTTTGGGAACAACGTTGAGTCGAGTAAATAAGATATTCTATGACCATGACAAGTTTTAGTGGGGCCAAATAAGTAAGTTGTGCCACCAAATAATGTGGAAGAGTTGATAACAAGGTCTTTACTTAGAAGTATGGAAAAAGGGGACCAAGGTACTGACATACACAAAGTCTCCCCATATTAAACTAAAAATAAATTTGAGAATGGACGAACTTCTTCATGTAATCTAACATGGCCATTTACAAATATCGACACTGAATATGACAAGAGAACTATTGATTATTGTAAAATGTGGTGGGGCCGCATCACAATGTTCCTAGCATGACAGGTATAGATCATTCCATGTATGATTACATGGACCCATATCACAGTGTTTCACAACATGAGGCAAGCATAGTTTCATAGCCAAATAGGGTGCAAGAGTAAGAAATAAGTGGAGTATTTGATATGTTAACCTTGGTTGGTGTAAATGTTGGTGTAAATTTTGTAATGGTTGATGAAGGTTGGATTAGATGGTTGGGTTAGGTTTTATAATTTTTTATTTGATTTAAATTTCTGATGAGGCTTTGACTCATTATAATAATAATAATAAAAAATATACTCTTACTCCATGAGTGAGGCTCATTATAATAATAATAATAATAAATATACTCTTACTCCATGAGTGAGGCTTTTTATCTAGTGACATCTTTGTCTTTACTAAATCATATGGCTTTTTAACTAGGCGATGACTTATAAACTGAGTAATAGCCTCAAACTATAGTAACAATTTATAATATTTGAACTTAATTAAATCTCATTTACTTACTAATTTTTCTAAATAAAAAATTGAAAAATTAATTAAGTTTTTTTTTTTTTTATATTTTGAATATCATATGTGTAGGTTTGGAGTATGTTTTAAAATTATTTTTACTTGGTTAAGAGCTTGTTTTTTTGGTATAAGGAAACAGATTAACGACCATTCAAAGGCAAATAGGAGTGAAAACTTGAACCCTTACGGACTATCAGTTGATTATTTCAGGTGGCATGGTTTTCTTTGAATAACGATGATGAGCCAGCTTGCATTCACGGATAACAACGAGAAATAATTATCCTCACTATTAATTTGACAACTAAATTATAACAAATTTTCTCGCTTAATAAAAATATATATATCACATTTTCATAGTTATAATAATGTTCATCATTTTCATTTTATTATGATAAGGTGGTATATTATATTATAAATGTTAACCTGCCATTTTGTGATAGTTTCTTTTGGATTCATTACAGATTTATCACGTTAAATGATATTAAATCCTAAAAACCATTTTCAAATTCACATTGTTAACTGAATTATTGTACTTAGCAGACAGCGAAATAGAAAATTAACCTTCATATGAGACAAAAGAACAAGCGACAAACTTAATCTCGCCGAAATATTCCTTGAATCCCGGGCCGTTAATGACCCTACAGTAAAGTCTTTGTGTGTACTTAATGGGACCGTGCGATATATAAAATTAAATAAATAATGCCCTTTACGCAGATATTATATTTACTTTAGAGAAGGCTGTATTACATAATTTGAAATTTTTTGGATATGGGTAAATTTTACATTTTATATTTTGTAAATTGAAATTTAATTAATAAATATGGTCGGATAAAATATATATTTTAAATCAAATTTTAAAGTATTATATAAAAACTTTGTTGGGAAGATAAACATGAGCTTCATAACGAAATATAGTTCCTCGATTATACAAAAGGTCTGAAAATGTTTATGGATTTTACTAAAACGAAGTTTTGAAATAAAAAATTTCAAAAAAGAAATTGAAATTGAATTAACACTTTTGTGGGATTGAGACATTGAACCAACAATCATGCTTGTAAAGCATATGCTTTTTATTAGGACTTAATGTTAGCACAAGAAAGGAATATCTTTGGTCTTTTGGTCAGAGGAGATGCACAACTTATTATTGAAGGTATGATTAATGAGACTTTGTCAAACAACTTGAGTTTTAAAGTAATCTTAGAGAAGGTGTAGAAGATTTTAAAGAAGTTTTACATTTAGGAGTTCCATCACATTTTGAGACAAAATAATAGTTTAGTTTATTTCTTGGCTAAATCAAGCACCTTATAAGCTCAAGGCATAATCAAAATTAATGATAAGCAAATGTTTAAACCCACACCATAATTGGGTGATTGAAAACATAAAAAATAATGGGGAGAGACATGTTACCTCAGAAATGGAAGTCATATCATGCTAGTGTTATTATAAAACAAAGTGGAATGAATGGAGTTGACAAACTCTTGAATATGTGGTCATTACTCTTAGGGCTTGTGGCATATGAGACTGCTTTGTGTATGGAGTGTTTCCCATCCTTTCAAGTTTATACATGAGGCATTCTTTGTACTTTGGTCCTTTTTCAGTGGGAAATTGGTAATGGGAAATAATTGCAATGCGCTCCAGGTCCTCTGGTTCGTTGTCTACAATGCATCCGTGTAAGGGTCGTCAAGATGATGCAAATTTATTTGTGGCTATAACGCGGGGAGAGTAGAAGGGACACCTCCATAATCATGAAGGAAACCCCCAGACAAGGAAATACTGCCATAAAATTCAGATGGAAAGGAGGCGGTCTGCAAGGTTGGAATCCAAAATTGGGAGTTTAATTAGTTGATGGTGGGGTAAGTGTGGTTTTGCTATCTTTTTCTCCTTGGTAACTTTCTGTTGTGCTTCGTTATGTAGTCTGGTTGTGCATGAATCATGGTTGAACCTATGAATTGAAGTAAGAGTCTAGGTATATTGGGTAGAGTATGGTTTTGCATCAGTGTATTGTCACAATCATGTCCTTGCTTTGTGTGGAATCAGTTGGGGAAGGAGGTTTCGAATTATAGTAGATATACAGGTCACCCTAGCCAATTTAGTCTTAATATGGTATGGGTCTCCCTTAATGCCATTTCAAAAAGTGGGGAGAACACTTACACATCTATGGAAGTATTGGATTAATTAGGTTTGTGAATTGTTTTGGGAAGATTCATTCCACACCATGCAACTTAGAGTAGTTGTGTTGTGTTCTGTAACAACCAATATTATGTCAAGTATAGGGGATTTGGGTAAATTTCTAGGGTGGTCACAACCTCACATCTTGGGCAAAGTAGTTAGGGGGGAAAGGTTTACAAAAAGTTAGGGATCGACTCTTTGCCAATTTAGGTCCTTTTTTGCTCTAAAGGTGTTTTAAGCTTCTGGGAAAAAACTCCCTTATATTTATGTCCTCTATCCCCATCAAAGGATGAAAGTAACTGCCAACATGGAAGCACAATCATTGGATGATCTGGGGAATTGCAACACTTAAGCAACAATTGTCATTCATTGCCGCCACCTTGGATCAACCACTGACAAGTCAAGCTTTAGGTGTGTAGCAACACAAAAAGGCACAAGGTCTCAATTAATTATTAGTTAGGGATTATATTTGGTCTATGCAGTCTCTTCTATTCTTGCACGGTACAATCAAGGGATTCAGAGCAAACAAGTGGAGGCATAAAATCATGTCGAAATTATCGAGTGATGAGTTTAAAAAGATCATGGTGCAGACCAACCATCTTCAAGAAGAAACTATTTCTCTGAAGCTGTGACACAACCAGTTGGTCTCTAGCATGACCATAACTATGGATTTGTTGGTTGAGCACTAAACCTTAATGCAAAAAAATGAGGACGAGCTCTCTATTATTATTAGCTAAGATACAATCTTCCTTGGACGTAAGGAAACAAGTTAATGACCCAAGACCCAAAGGCATCTGGCAAGAGTGAAAGCTTGCCCGCTTACGGACCACCAATGGGTTATTCCAAGGGGCATGGTTTTCCTTGAATAATGGTGATGAGTCAATCTGCAGTTGCGAATAACAACTAGAGATGGTTGTCCTCACTGCTGGTTTGACAACTAAGTTATGATAGGTTTTTCCACCTGTGAAAAAACAAGTAGTTTTCATAACCCGCTTCCTCAAGGAATACCAAGAACAACAGAACACAAAATCTGCTTGATCTTAATGTAACTATGTCCCCTCATATGGGAGCATTCGAGCCTAGCGATGTCACTCCCCCTTTGGATAATTAGGATGTTAGTTTGTTGATGCTATCTAATTTTGCATGTTTTCTAGCATATATGTGCCTATTTTTTTAGCATGTATATTTTCATAGTTAATAATATGATGATGATAACTTCTAGAATATTGTGTGATCTCTATGAGTTGTCTGATATTTCAGGTGAATACTTCACCCATCTTCAGGGACCAAAAGCTCAGATCAATGGTACGAAGAGTGTTAGGCCAAGAATAAATAGAGATATGGTATGGCCATTAGGGAAGGTAAAGAGAATGAGAATGTTGATTATTTAACATTTATTAACATTTATTTATTAATAATTTTAATTTTGGAATAAAATAAAATTAATAAAATTAGTTAAAGAATTTGGGGAATAGGGAAGGGGTTAAAATTGAACGAAGGATTAAATTAATAGAAAAAAAAATTACAAAAATTACAAAATTTGGTTAAAATGACATTAATATTAAATAGATAAGGGTTAATTATTTATATTAAAATATATAAAATTATTATAGTAAAGTAGAATAAAATAAGTTAAATTGGAATTAGATTAAGAAAATATAAACTAAAATTAGTATTAAAGTTTTTTTTTTTTTTTTGGTTTGCTAGATAATGTGAGCCCTAAGATGATTGGCAAGCCTAACCTGTGGCTTGAGTAGTCGCAACCCAAGGGCATCTAAGCCATCAAAATCACTCGGGGATCGCACCCAGCCTGGGCCACACTAGGCCTTAGCATGGTTGGATTTTTGCCCACGAAGGGTTTAAACTGGTGACCTTAACACCACGTAGTGCCTTAAAAGAACACCATGTCACCATCTTCTTTATGCCTCGTGGGTTGTTATATATAAAGAAGAAAGAGGTTAAGGGAACATAAAATATTAGATTGGATTAAAACATTTAATGAAGGGTTAAGGTTAAAATTAGAGAAAAGATAATAAATGGAATGAAGGATAAAATTAATAAGAATAAAAATATTAATAATATAATGAATCTAAGTTTTGGAGGGAAGGCAGGAGTGAGAGGGGTAGGGGTTATCTATTACCCTGATGAAGAAATAGTAATACAATATGCATGGAGATTGGGAAATTCTACTAATAATCAAGTTGAATTTCTAGCTTTGTGGCAAGGGTTAGAATTGGCTATCTCAAGAGGAATTTGACAGTTAACGGTGTATGGAGACTCGATGATTGTCCTCCAACAGGTGTGTAAACTCAAAGAGAATTTTAGTCAGGTCAAATCCTCTATTCTACAAAGAATAAGCTTACAGATAACAAAATTTGATATTGTTGAGTTCTACCATGTTAAGCGACACCTCAACTCAAAAGTGGATGCACTAGAAAATAAGGGAGCTTCCTTAGAACAAGGGATCTTAGCTCAACACAATATAAGTGGTGTGTATGAACCATTACCATGAAAGTCCCGAGCATAAACCAGAGTATAAGTGGTTTGAATCTTTTAAGTAGTAATAAAGGTGGAATTATTTTGGTGCCGGTTTGATGGCCTCATGTTTGACCGCAACAATCTATTTCAAATCCTCAGTCTCTTTTCTCATCATTTCAACAACCATTCCATTTAGACAGGATCTGGGTCCATGTGTCCACCTAGAGAATCCATTTGTTCTCATGCAAGGCCATGGACAAATGTATGCTAGTTCAATATTCAATAAATTTGGGAGGATGCGACGGAATGTTACTTCCAAATCCGAGGTGAGGTAGGGATGCTCAGGGTCCAAAATTTTAATAGCGATGGGAGGAATTTGCATTGAATTTAAACCAGAAATCGAATGTTTGAGTATGAGAATTTACAGGGTAGTTAATTGCATTGAAGATGGAAATAAAATTGAGAATCAGTGGGGGATTTTTTTTTTTATTATAAGACACGATCATTCATCTCCATTTCAATAGCATTTCAGGTCTAGTTCATCAAAGTTTATGCATGAAAAGAGGATTGTGGCATTGGAATTATCATGGAAAGGTTGTTGGGAACTAAAAAAGAAGACTTCAGACAACACCTAAACTACCTCACAGTGACAATGGCATACATATTGACATTGTTAACCAAGCAGGGGGAAATGGGGCCCATTGAGTTTCAAGCTCAATTGGTGCTCTTAAATCAGAAAACTGGCCTATTACATATCAAGATAGATAGGTTGAAAGCAAAAAATGAAATTTTGGAGCTCTTTTTGACCAAATTATAATCATCAAGTGGGAATGACACAACTGAACTAAAGGAAGAAGATAGGATCGTGAAGTTGGTGGCACCTCAGGTTGTGGTCGCATATATGTTGAAAAGGGATGTTGAGGTGGTGAAAGAAATCTAGGAATTTGCGCCATTGCAGCAAAGGCAACATGATGAGGAAAATGAAGAATTTAACCATGAATATGGTTTAAACTATGTAGGCTAGTTTATTTCTTAAGTTAATTCATGTATTGTAAGTATGTAGTAAGTTCATGAGTTTTTTGGAGGATTTATAGGTAATGTCAACTTAGAAGTGCAATATGTAGACAATGTAGGAAGAAAGCAAGACTTTTTTGGACTCTTTTGACCTTAGTAAATGAAGATCATGTTGCAAATGTAAAAGGTTTTGACCTTGAAACCAAATTGAATGTAATAGAAAAACCTAACCGTTTAGTTTATATACATATAATTTAAATTTTAGAGAAAATGATCCTTAAGAGGTAAGGCTTAAATATGGATATTGAATCTTTAAAATAATATTGGAGTGATGCTAAAATATAATAAATTCTAATTCATATATTATATTAAACTAGCATAAAAGCAGTTATAATTAGAATTAGATTAATTTTTTTAACATAATGATTAATTTTATATTATATAAGGTGGATTGCATGGGCAAAACCATTTACATATGCATATAAAAAACTTGATTCAATGATATCAACAATTTCAACGTTCCAATAAATCCATAACAAAGATTTTTTGCCTCTGCAGGCCCTCTAAATTACAATTCTATATTGATACCTTCCATAAAATCTACAAAAATAACCCAAAACCGAAACGCATTCACAATACATTAACAATCATAAATTTAAACGGGATTTTAAGGCCCAACCTCATTGACTCCAAAAAGGAACACCTATTTCCCTCTATTATTTCCATTGCTTCATGTAGCGCCACTAACTTTCTCCTATCGTGCCTTTGCATCAGGTCTTGGCATACCAAACATGAGCTCCTAGAAACCTACAAAGAGGTCGATGCCTGGAACCTCCACTTTGTTTTATAACAATTTTTCCTCTAATCTTGTAAATTTCCTTTTGATTCTTGCTTCTAACCCCTCAAACTTCGTTTCTGCTAAACTGGCTCTTGCCTCCCTCTCACTTTCCCTAAGGTCCAACCTTCGGAAGAGAAGCTTCAACCTTCCCATCAACAACTTGAATATTATCTCCATGGATTTATTCCATCGAACCAGCTCAGACCCTGAAGCTTGACCCTCTTTTGATGCCTTTAGTTATCGCTCCACTTTTAAATGAAGGTGATGAGAACTACATGGTACAAGAGAAAGAGATGGCCATATGCCATAACATTTCTAAATAAATAGCCATTCCTCATCATTTCTCATAAGACTGAACATTGTTGGCTCCATTAAAACAAAATCTCCTTCGATCCATAAATTGGATGTAGACTTGAGCTTTATGATGCACAATACCAACATTCTCTCCTACAAATTTAAGAATGATAGAGAAAATAAATGTGATTGACTCTGCGATATTAATGAGCCCTAGCGTTGTGCTGTACAACAACCCCCCGTTTCATAAAATTTTTCTTTCTAACTATAATATGAAATGGGTCCCTTTTAAACATAGATGTATGAATAAATTGGTATCAACTCATCATTAAAAAATCCTTCATCAAAAGGTTCAATGGAAACATTATATTATAAACCTTTTGAACAATAATGAAATCGGTCTTATGAATAAATATAAAATTCTTTATTATTGCGATAAAGCGATCGCAAGATCGCAAATCGCAACAACAAAGAAAACATAATACAAAGACCCATTGACTTACTCCAATCTGAAAAGTGAAACTATCGGTTATTGGGAAGGCGAGCAACAAATATAACGAAAGGTCCTCCCCTATTTCTCCGATGCGATATCGCTATCGGCAATCGGGGGATATAACGCAACGCATGTTTAAGACACCTTTAAATCTCCCGATGCGATAAGGAGTATCACCATCGGGGATCGGCGATTTTTGCAATAACATAAGTATTACGACCCAAGCTCATCCCCGAATGCGATCCGATAAATCAAAGTGCGAGTTTCAAAATAGATTTAAAAGACTTGCATGCGTTATTTTAGATTATTATAAAAGCCTTCCTGTTCCCGATAGCGATTTACTTGTGATTATCCGCCAAAAACACTCAAGCCATGCTTGAATGAATCATTCGGCATATAAACGATATGATGAGTATTTAAAACTCCTTTACCATGATTGACAGGTTAAGCGGCCAATAAATGAAGTAGTTATGCCGAGATCTTCCCTGAGATTGTATTTGCGGCAGTATCATTTTAATCTTTCATTACTCGTTAATTGATATAATTCTTTCATGTTGGCTCACATTACCTATTCTCTGTATCACGTTCATTTTATTCCTTGCGCAGAGCTCCGCCGAAACAACAAGTTCAAACCAAATGGGAAAGAAATCCAAGAGATCCGCGGCAGCAGTGGTTCCCGCAGTAGCAGTGCAATCCACCATTGATCTAGGACCGAGCAAAAAGGGATTGATTTCAGACACTACATGTCTTGGCCTTGGAAACACAAGTTGGCAAAGCATATATAATTTAATTGAAGCAGAGGAGCGTGAGACAATATCAGTACAAGCTGCCGCAGATTCAACTAGAAAATCAGAGGCTTCCCTGAAAGATTTAGCTGATTCATATATGCACCGATTAACAGCACGTGAAAAAATTCTTCCATACACTGATGTAGTACGATGGTCAATAGAGGAGATCTTGGTTTTAAACAGAACATTTTGCACAGTTGACGGAAGGGTCTTCGGCTCATTTCAGCTCGATGACTTAAGGAAAATGTATCACTTGCCTGAACCTCAAAAGAAATACAATAAAGCCTTTCTTGAGAAGTTCGCAAGTGAGAATGAGACTGAATCAGCCCCAATTCGGGAGTGGAGACAGAACCTCGCAAGGCACAAACATGAATCTTCAGGTAAGTACTCTGTAGATTCATTATGTTCTCCTTACTGTTATGTCGGGGCAATGATGTGTAGAATTTGGGGATTGCATGATTCTGCAAAATTCGCTATTGAAATGGTTCCTTTAATGGAAGCGGCAGTTAACAATGAAGTAATGGATTGGGCCAATATATTGTCAGATAAATTAGCCACTGCAATTCTTGAGTTTAGAGCAAAAACTCGCGTAACTGATAGGTCTATTCCTCTGTTTTATTATAGTGCTTATATTTTAGATACTCTTTGTTTGAATTCTGAATTTCCTGTACTCGGGTGGAGATGGACTTCACAAGACCCCATGCCAATTCACATTTATCACCAAAAGTTATGGAAGGTGCACTATAAGGACCACTTATACCAAATCTGTAATGGTGTTATGTTGCCTATTTACTATGCCATTTTTGATAAGCCTGCCCCAAAGATTTCTTCGGAAGCAGAGGTTGACCTAACTGCTGTAGGAAATTGGTTCGGTGAAGACAAGTTCACATACATAAGGGTTTTTGATAGCCTTGCAAGACCTCATGTCCTTCCTCTGTATATACCTGACAAGCTGTTAGCCCGAGAATTGGCCTACCAAATTACAACCACAGGGACATCCAAGACTCTTAGGACTTCTAAAAAGCAAGCTTGGTCTACTTTTCCTTTGATATGCAGTGTTTATACTTTTCACGACTACAAGCATGCGGAGAAGGAGGCAGAGAAAATAAACATGCTCAATCTTGCAACCATTCCTAATAGACAATTCGATCCAAGGAAAGTTGCCTATACTGTGCTTGAGCAAGCCAAACTTACAAGGTTTGATCATGAGAAAGATGATTTTGATGACTTGTTTTCTTCGGCAGAATCATTATTCTAGGTACAAACGCTAGCCAAAATGAGATATAACGATGAAAAGCTAGTAGAATTCAATAGGCTCAGAGAACAGAGGTTGCAAACTCTACCTCTAGACTTATTAGCTACTACCCCGACAACACAGTCAAGCGAGCCTGAATAGCAAATCATTGACAAACCTCATGCTGTAGGAAAGATTCTCGAAAGAGGAAAAGAACTAGAACAGGAGAAAGAGTGGGATAAAGAGTAGGAGAAAGAGCAGAAAAAAGAACAGTAGAAGGGCAACGAAAATATTGATGTGGATACTCAGATTGATCCCAAACTATTCCAAGAATGGCAGCAATTTGACTCTATTATAAGCAATCTGGAAGGTCCAAAAGGTGCCAATACACCCAAAGTAACAGATGGACAAGATACAACGTCAACAACGGTTCCGAATGAAGGAACCAACGGCCTACCCCCTAGCACAGCTTTAGAAATGATTCCAAAAGATCCCTCCGATCAAATTATTTTGCAGGTGGAGGACATACCTCCATTAGATGTCTTTTATAGTTCCAAACACAGGGTTGTGTGAAAAGACAAAGGAAAAGGAGAAGACTTGATCAATCTTCCCTGTTTCTAGCACAAACAGAGACAACTAATGTAGTGTGGAAAGAAGAGTTTAACCCTTCCAATGACCTAACAAAGCTTTCTCAGTATGCCAGAGCTTACTCGGCAGCCACTATGGACAAGGCATTGGAAGTAAGTAATCTACTTAAAGAAAAGGACCAAGAAATTGTTTTGTTGCAATCACAGGTGTCCGAAGCACAACAGAAAATTGAACAGTTGGATCAGCAACTATCAACACAGTAGCAAATAAAAAATCAATTGAATAAGCAATTGCTTGAAGAGAAATAGAGAATAGACTCAAGCGCAATACAAAAGCAAAAAGAATTATCCGAAGCATTGGCCAGGTTAAATATAATGAATGAACTAATGATGAAAACGAAAGATGAGAAAATTGCTCAGCTGTCACTTCAAGTAGAGAAGTTCAAGAGTCTTCCGCAACCATCAGATTTTAGGTCCGAAGCACTACAAATCAACAAAGCATTGGTTACACAGTTAAGACTGTTATGTCATAACATTTCTCTGGTTAAGCCCCTTTGTGATATAACGACATCAATAGTTGACAAATCAGGCAATGAAAGCCAGGATTTGGAACAGGCCGATGAGACTTTGACAAACTTTCTTGCTTGGCAAGACACCAATGAAGGGCAGGCAACAAATCTACCCAAAATTCTAGAATCACACAAGGAGATCCTTTTCTTAGAAAGGTAGTCACAACTGATGAAAGCAGAGAGAGAGATTTCCAGATGTAGATTATCTACAAGTAATTTAATTGAGCTAATCAATAACACTCTTTATCTGTCTAACATGATTTCACAATGCACCCCAGGTAAATTTCTGTCAGCCAAAACATTGGAGCAAGCATGCAATCGAGAATTGGAGAAGAATGGAAGACTAATTGCCGGCATCCAAAGTTTAACTTGGGATACCTATTGGTTTTTCTTAGTAAAATCATACAGTCAAAGGGCCGCCCTCAAATATTTAACCGATGTGATCGGTTGTATCATTCCCGAAATCCATGATGCCACATACTCAGCTCAACTCCATTCTCGTCTTAGTCGTCCTCAAGAATTGAAACCGATGCTTGCAATCTACCAACTCAAATCAAAAGGAGAACAGCTGAAACAATGAATCATGCTGCTGACTGCCAACAAACCTATTGTGGAGAAGATACTCAAGATTTAGTTGTACCGATTAATAGCATTTTATTTTTGTAGTTAGTTAGTTTAATTAGTATTTATAGACCCTTTCATGCATTTATAAAGGGTCCTCAGTTTTTTATATGAAACTCAAATCTGGAAGTTGCACTATTATGCTTCTGGTATATTTTTATAAAGACTGGGCTAGTATTCCAAATTCTAACAAAGAAAGCTTTGATGAGATGTGCACTATGGCCTTGATGTGAAAGTGTTTAAGTTGGAAAAAGGAATTTGAATGCGATTGATATCGAGAGTGATTCAAAGCACATATGGTACTATTATCTATGATCTTGTTTCATTCTTTCATATGAATCGTCATTTGTTTACTCTTGCTATCATTGGATATATGTATGTGTTTTTAACAACAATCCTTATATTTTCACTATTGAATGTTTAAGTAATGTTATTATTTTAGTCATATATGTATCAGTGATATATAAAAGATAGTGTAATAATGTTTTTAATGATTACTTTGTTCAACTACTTGAACAAAGTAATTATCATATGAATAAATGTCTTTGTTTACCAATAGAGTCATCTATATGCTTGTTTGTGGATAAAGATTATCAAATGTTACACTAAAAGCAGAAATTTCTCGGGATAGGATAGTTATTCATATTTTTACTTTTTAGATTAAATCATTCATCCATTATCATTATATCAGAGAACCACTCATTTATCCATCCCCTTTTTATTCATCATTGGGAAACTGGTCCCATTATTTCCAGTCGGAGCCACCACACCAAATTGAAAATGAGCTGCATTAAGGTTCGGACCGGGTGGTTTTCCCCGATGTTGTTGCAGTGATTTTCGAGGCATCAACATTTTTGGCGCTCGAAGGAGGGCATGAACTATGAATGGCGAGCAAACCAAAACCTATAGACCATTCTGAGAGTAAATCTCCCTCCACCTCACCTCGGACCTCCCGTTTGCATTCTGGAACACCAGTATTCAAACGAGAAGAAGAGGAGTCAACTACCACTTCTCAATCTCACCATACTCCAGATCAATTAAGTCCCGAGTCTCTTGAAGTTCAGTCTCTCATCCAGAAAATTCAAGGCTTTTCGATATCACCACATAAATCTAAAGTATCTCAAGGCAGTGAGACTTCGCAATTCAATCTACCTCACCCTCTCACCAGACTTCAAAGCGGAAAGCTCGGTATTGAACCTACTAAGTTGCCTTTACCGAAAAGGAAAAAGGCTAAAAAGAACACTGAAGGATCGGACAGTGAGACCTTCTCATCATCATCCTCCATTTCATCTTCTCCAGTGCGAAGTCAACCATCCACTCCTCCATTACACATTGTTGTTCAGCAGGGATCAACAACTTCAACATCCCAACCTATTCAATCTTCAATATCAATTCCTCCCCAGACACCTAGAATTTCATCCGCAATATCATTTTTTATTAGTTCTACGATGGCTCAGAATCCATGGAATAGTCCTGGTGCGGTCACTATGCCTGCACCATTACATCCATTGCCAGATTCTCCTGAAAAATGGTTGTCGAAATTTAATCCAGATGCTGGAACACTAGCCAAAGAACATATTAACAATTTCATGTTATCAGTTAATTTAAAAGGAGTGACCCAGGAAGATGTTGTTGTTAGGATTTTCCCTTATACTTTACAAGGATCAGATGGGTCTTGGTATTTTTCCCTACCCTTTGGATCCATTACCAGCTGGAACATTTTTCAAGATCAGTTTCTCGCTAAGTATGGTGATGATAGATCTTTAGCAACATTAATCAATGATCTTTCGAATCTTAGGATAGAATCTAGAGAACCTATCAAGGAATTCAACTCGCGATTCAATAAACTCTTGAATAAGATTCCAACCGACTCTAAACCAAGCGAGCAAATCAGAAGCGAATGGTATATAACAGCCCTACCTTGAAATATAGCCATTTTTGTAGATAGAGGTGCAAAACCAACTTTAGCTGAAAACATGAAAGAGGCGCTTGTTGTAGAGAAACACATTATTGCTTTAGAAAAGAAAGCTGCTCTTGAAGATAGAAAATCCAAAAAAGTTTCTTTTAAAGATGATTCAAAGAAGAAAACCCCTAAAGATCCATATGATATGGAGGGTCTGCAAAAGGTCCTCAAGACAATGTCAAATGAAATGGTTGAAATCAAAAAACAAGTAGCTGAAACTTCAACAAAGAGGCCATTTAGAAATTTTAAGAAACCTGAGTCAAAACCACCAAATGCTATTTCTAATGCAGACTCAGGTCCTGAAGAGGAAGAAGAAGATGGAACAATCTTGCCATCCGAGGAACCCGAAGAAGAGGAGATTGTCGAATGCCATGGGATGTGGGACTTCATTTTACCTAACTCCGATACAGTAAATGAACAAGAAGCTTTCCCTGTGACTACTAGGAGTAAAGGTACTCCTAAACTTGTTCAGTCAATTTCAAAGAAAAGGAATGCAGGTACCACTACTATAAAAGAAAAGGTTCCCACAAAGAAATCTACGGCGATAACATCCCAAAATCAATCATCATCCTCAAACATACCCTCAACATCTAAGACATTGGTAGTATCAGATTCAATGGATTACAATATTATCGATGATATGAAGAAGACAAAGGCAAACATAACTATGTTTGAACTTAGCAAACTCAAACATCAGCAAAAATTACTTCTTAAGGAACTAAATGCAGTACCTTCTTCACCTCTTCCTAATGCTGTGTTCTCCAAAGCTGCGAATGATTTAGGTCAACCACCTCCTGCTAGAGTAGAAGCTATTGATGCAGTTTTAATCGGAGACAGATCAAATTCTCATACTCCCCCTTTTCTCTTGACCTATGAGATCTATAATAGAAATCTACACAACTGTTTGATTGACTCAGGGGCATCCTCTAACATAATTCCAGCTTCAGTTTGTTCCAAACTAAACATCGAACCCCAAAAGTCTGCAATTCATATTGTACAGTTGGATAGAACCAAGGTCCAGGTTTTAGGGAAAATCAATTCTGTAACTATCAGGTTATCAGCTGATCCACGAGTGGTTTAGAGAATTGATATTTTAATTGCTCATATACCTGAATTTTATGGTTTAATTTTGAGTAGAGACTGGTCTGAGAAACTCCACGGTTATATTTCTACCGATTGGTCCCATATGTGGCTACCTTATAAAGGAAAGCCAAATCAGATCAAAATCGATCGGGAGAAACATATGACCCATATTGTCACTGAATTTGAACAGGAAAATCAACCAATAGCATTCAATAACAATATTTTGGGGAATTACTCATCCGAATCATTCTTTGGCAATTGCACTGCCCAACCATCTCCTTTCTCAGTTAATAATTTCACATCCCAAATTGGAAAATTTTCACAAACTGATAGATCAAGATGTGTCAATATTGCTGAGGAAACTGTAGCTAAAAATGTTGATAATACCTCATTTTGGTCACTATACTTTGATGGGTCTAAATCTAGTGAAGGTGCAGGAGCAGGGTGTATTTTAGTTAGCCCTGAAGGAGAAAAAACTATGCTATCATGTAGATTGGAATTTGAATGCACAAATAATACAGTTGAATATGAGGCCTTAGTTCAAGGACTCTATAAAGCTATTGGTCTTAAAGTT
The DNA here is from genome assembly GCA_000404065.3 of Pinus taeda. Classification (NCBI taxonomy): domain Eukaryota; kingdom Viridiplantae; phylum Streptophyta; class Pinopsida; order Pinales; family Pinaceae; genus Pinus; species Pinus taeda. Next base: position 97,945 of record APFE031398800.1, read on the forward strand.
CAATATTTGAAAGTGTTTGGTGATTCATAAATTGTTATAAAACAAGTTAGAAATACAATTCACTGTCTTTCTAGTCATCTCAAACACTATCAGTCTTTGGTGCAGGAACTCATATCTCAATTTTTAGCATTCAATATTTCTCCTATCCATAGATCCCAAAATGCAGCTGCAGACTTGCTAGCTAATGTTGCTTCCAAACTCCTACCTTCTGAAGATTACAGCCGAGACAGATTTTCAGTAGAGTTAATTTTTAGACCATCAATTCCCAACAATGTCACCAATTGGCGAGTGTTCAATCATGATGAAGACATTTTAAATTTCTTGACTTCTAATAAGTCCTATGATGATCAAATCATTGATGAAAGTGACCATGACCTTCAAATGAAGGAAAAGCAAGAAGAAAACTCAATACCAAAACCAGTGGTTAAGCTAGAAGATCTTTATGATATTAAAGACAGATTTAAATAGGTGACCAATTCAAAGATCCAAAGTTCTACTTTAAGATTTGAATTGATAAACCTAGGTACCGAGGAAAACCCTCAAAACATCAATTTTGGATTAAGACTTTCTTTAGGCACAATTTGTCCTGATGATGAGTCTAGGTTCAGACTCGAAATGTCGACCACAAAATATGAACACTGTGGAAAATTTGAACTCCATTCAGAAATCACACCACAGTAATCTGCAATCTAAAAGCATTCATTAGGTTATTACGAAAAAATAAATATGTCTTCGCTTGGAAATATGATGATTTGAAAACATACGATGCATCGATCATTCAGCATGTTATTCCAATGCTTTCTGAACAAAAACCAGTCCAACAGAATTTAATGAAAATTCATCCTAACCTAGAGAGTCAAATAAAAACTGAACTAAACAAACTCTTGAAGGCTAAGATCATTTTTCCTGTCAGACATTCAAACTGGGTGTCCAATATGGTGCCTGTTAGAAAGAAAAATGGCGACATCAGGATTTGCATAGATTTCAGAAATCTTAATAAAGCAAGCCAAAAGGATAACTTCCCTTTACCTACCATGGAGCAGATAGTCCATTCAGTAGCTGGTTCTGAGTTAATGTCCTTTTTAGATGGTTTTTCAGGATATAACCAGATTTGGTCCATCCTAATGACAGGCTTAAAACTACCTTCAGAACTAAATGGGGAACTTTATGCTTACCAAAAAATGCCTTTTGGACTTATCAATGCAGGAGCTACATTCCAAAGAGCAATGGATATAGCATTCAAAGGATTGATCAATAAAACAGTAGTTGTCTATTTAGAGGATATTATTGTATTTTCCAAGAAAAGGTCTAATCATTTACATGATTTAAAACAAATCTTTGAACACTGCAGAAGGTATGGTATCTCACTCAATCCAAAAAAGTCCTTTTTTGCTCTTAATCAAGGAAAGCTCTTAGGCTTCATTGTTTCAAAAGATGGTATTTATATTGATCCAGATAGAATTGAAAAGATTTCTAATATTCCATTCCCTCGTAATAAAAAATCCATGCAGTCATTTTTGGGTCAAATTAACTTTGTTAAACGATTCATTCCAGATTTTTCCCAGATTATTTTACCATTGCAAACAATGATTAAGAAAAATTCGGCGTTTAAATGGGGATCTGCAGAAAAAGAGGCATTTGATTCTATCAAACAATCAATAATTAATGCCCCTGCTTTAAGCACTCCCAATTTTTCAAGTCATTTCATACTGTATACTCTCGCATCCACCTCGTCTTATGCAGCAGTGCTGACTCAGATTAATGATCAAAACTTGGAGGCACCAATTTCATTTTACAGTTTAAAGTCTTCAAGGTGTTGAACTTAATTATTCAGAAGTTGAAAAGAAAGCCTTTGCTGTGTACAAATCCGTCAAACACTACAGACCCTTCCTCTTAAAAGCTCATACAAAAGTTATATTTCCTTTTTCAGCAGTAAGACAATTACTAATTCAAAGGGAATTAGGAGAAAAAATGGCAAATTGGGTCACAACATTACAAGAATATGACTTAGAAATCAAGCCAGCAAAGATTGTCAGAGGCCAAGGTTTTTGCAGGTTATTAGCAGGAGCATCCAATATTCAAGAACCAGAAGGTACAGAAGATACTGAAGAAATCAATCAGATAAGTATCACAGATCCTGAATCACAATATGCAGATCTGATTTTATATTTAAAAAATGCATACGCACCTTCTAATCTCTCCTATAAAAACAAACGTGCCATTAGATTGAATGCAAAAAACTTCATAATTGTAGATGATGTACTGTTTAGGCGAAATTATGATTCAATTCTATTAAGATGCCTAGAACAACCTGAAGTGCAAAAAGTTTTGTAGGAGCTACATGACGGACTAGCAGGAGGACATTTTGGAGCTGATACAATAGCCCACAAAATCATTCATGCTGGATATTATTGGCCCACCCTATTCAGAGACACTCACAAATGTAAGGAAATGTCGAAGTTGTCAAATCTCCAGTGGAAGACAAAGAAAACCAGCTTTTTCTTTGCAATCAGTAAACAATGAACAGCCTTTCGAGCAATGGGGATTGGATATCATTGGGGAAATCACTCCACAGTCATCCAAACAACATAAGTATATCCTTACCCACACTGATTACTTTACTAAGTGGGTTGAAGCAATTCCTCTGAAGACAACAAACTATGAGGCAATTATAGAGTTTATAGATCAATTCATTATTACCAGGTTTGGTGTCCCAAACGCTCTTATTTTTTTATAATGCATCTTATTTCTCTGGAAATTCGATGTTTGAGTTCGCTATCAAAAGAGGGTTTAAATTGAAATATTCTGCGAATTACTATCCCCAAGGTAATGGTTTAGCAGAATCCACCAATAAAAATCTTATCAAAATCATTAAGCGAACTATTGAGCAGAATCATAAAAACTGGCATAAATCTTTGATATTTGCACTATGGGCTGACAGAATAACACAGAATGCTTCCATAGGTACTTCTCCATTTAATCTAGTATATGGGAAGGAAGCTGTCATACCAACCAATTTAGTACTTCCATCTCTAGGTTTAGTGCAGTTTATTGAAGAAAGTCCCTCATCTTCTATTCAACTAAGACATGATCAAATTTTAAAATTAGAAGAAGAAAGAGAAAAAGCTAGAATTATACATGCAAAACATCAGCAAATTATCAAGTCATCTTTTGATTCAACTCCATCCAGTTCAAAACAATTACAAGTTGGTGATCTAGTTCTGAAATGGGACAAAGTCCATGAGGATATAGGAAAATACACTAAGTTCCAGAAAATGTGGCTCGGACCATTTCAAATCAACGAGAAGATAGGCCCTTCTACTTTCATATTGCAAGATCTATCAAGTAAGAGAGATTCTCTTCCTGTTAATGGCCTTATTTTGAAAAAATTCTTCAATTGAGGAGGTAACCCCTTCTCCCTTTGTAAATATTCAATTTTCAGCAAAATTTGTGTTCATAGTTTTTAGGATTATTGGAAAATAAAGTTGTAAGATGTCTTCCATTAGCCTTTGCTATACTGAAAAAGTTTCTCAAAAAAAATAGTTTTGATATTTACTTTTAAAAATGGAAACCTTAAACAAAAGGAAAATTTCTACGAAATTAGGTATATTTAGATTCTGAAGCCCCATTTTATTTTTGTGAAATCTTCTCAAGATTTAGAAGTACTAGAAATCATTTTAATGTTTTTCAAATGGCCAAAAAATGGTTACCAATACAAAAACAGAAATTGATTCAATCTTAGCATCTTCAACTCTTACCCTGTCATCCATGCTCTCTTAAGGAGAAAATTGTTCATCCCATTCATTAAAGTTTATGATTACTCAGAGTGTAATTCTAAAATATATTTGAGATAAAAGATAAGGGGTCTTATTACAAGCCTGCTTACCATGATCATTGGGGAATAGTTCAACTAACATTACCAATACTGCATACCAAAACAGGGTAATGGCTTATAATTATAAGACAAGGGGTCTCATCACGAGCCAACTTGTTTAGTTAAATTACAACCAGTGAATGGCATTATCAAATAGCTCGCCACCAAACCAAGACAATGGCTTTTTATCTTGCAAAATAAGAAAAAAGAAAAGTGATACAAAATATGAAGGCATATTTTTGGATTCATTCTTTTAATTATACTCTGAAATGGATGGGATAATGGACAATTAAATGGTTAAAAGGTACCCCTGTCGAGACTATAGACGTTCGCTGGCAGCAGAGGCTCTATCTATGACAAAGGAGTTATTATAAAGCTAAGTTGGAAAAGTTCTTTGTTTTATCACTATCAACCAATTAAGGCTAGTTTAAAACTTAGAATGTATTTAACTTTAACAAGAGAAGAAAATAGCATAAATAGATATTATTATATTCAGAAATTATATATACCTAGTTATATTAGAATTCTCCTCTTAGATAAGATTTCTATATAAAGAAAGTTTAAGTATTTCAACATTTTTCAGAGATAACTATTTCTCCCAGTGAATCGCCAATTGTTGTGTTGTACAACAACCCCCCATTTCATAAAAATTTTCTTTCTAACTATAATATGAAATGAGTCCCTTTTAAACATAGATGTGTGAATAAATTTGTATCAACTCATCATTAGAAAATCCTTAATCAAAAGTTCCAATGGAAACATTATATTATAAACCTTTTGAACTATAATGAAATCGGTCTTATGAATAAATATAAAATTCTTTATTATTGCGATAAAGCGATCGTAAGATCGCATATCGCAACAACAAAGAAAACATAATACAAAGACCCATTGACTTACTCCGATCTGAAAAGTGAATAACTATCCATTATCAGGAAAGGCGAGCAACAAATATAACAAAAGGCCCTCCCCTATTTCTCCGATGTGATATCATTATCGGCAATCGGGGGATATAACGCAGCGCATGTTTAAGACACTTTTATATCTCTCGATGCAATAAGGTGTATCGCCATCGGGGATCGGCGATTTTTGCAATAACATAAGTATTACGACCCGAGCTCATCCCCGATTGTGATCCGATAAATCAAGGCGCGAGTTTCAAAATAGATTTAAAAGGCTTGCATGCATTATTTTGGATTATTATTAAAGCCTTCCCATTCCTGATAGCGATTTACTTTTGATTATCTGCCAAATAACTCAAGCCACACTTGAATGAATCATTCAGCATATAAACGATATGATGAGTATTTAAAACTCCTTTACCATGATTGACACATTAAGCAGCCAATTAATGAAGCAGTTATGCCGAGATCTTACCTGAGATTGTATCTGCAGCAGTATCACTATTATCTTTCATTATTCTCTAATTGATATAATTCTTTCATATTGGCTCACATTACCTATTCTCTATATCACGTTAATTTTATTCCTTGTGCAAAGTTCCACCGAAACAACAAGTTCAAACCAAATGGGAAAGAAATCCAAGAGACCCGCGGTAGCAGCGACTCCCGCAGTAACAGTGCAATCCACCACTGATCCAGAACCAAGCAAAAAGGGATTGATTTCACACACTACGTGTCTTGGCCTTGGAAACATAAGTTGGCAAAGAATATATAATTTAATTGAAGCAGAGGAGCCTGAGACAGTACCAGTACAAGCTACCGCAGATTCAACTAGAAAATCAGAGGCTTCCCTGAAAGATTTAGTTGATTCATATCTGCACCGAATAGCAGCACGTGAAAAAATTCTTCCATACACTGATGTAGTGCGATGGGCAGTAGAGGAGATCCCGGTTTTAAACAAAACATTTTGCACAGTTGACGGAAGGGTCTTTGGCTCATTTCAACCTAATGACTTAAGGAAAATGTATCACTCGCCCGAACCTCAAAAGAAATACAATAAAGTCTTTCTTGAGAAGTTTGCAAGTGAGAATGAGACTGAATCGGCCCCAATTCGGGAATGGAGACAGAACCCCGCAAGGCACAAACATGAATCTTTAGGTAAGTACTCTGTAGATTCATTATGTTCTCCTTACTGTTATGCCGGGGCAATGATGTGTAGAATTTGGGGATTGCATGATTTTGCAAAATTCACTATTGAAATGGTTCTTTTAATGGAAGCAGCAGTTAACAGTGAAGTAATGGATTGGACAAACATATTGTCAGATAAATTAGCCACTGCAATTCTTGAGTTTAGAGCAAAAACTCGCGTGACCGATAGGTCTATTCCTCCATTTTATTATAGTGTTTATATTTTAGATACTGTTTGTTTCAATTCTAAATTTCCTGTACTAGGGTGGAGATGGACTTCACAAGACCCCATGCCAATTCACATTTATCACCAAAAGTTATGGAAGGCGCACTATAAGGACCACTTGTACCAAATCTGTAATGGTTTTATGTTACCTATTTATTATGCCATTTTGATAAGCCTGCCCCAGAGATTTCTTCGGAAGCAGAGGTTGACCTAACCGTTGTAGGAAATTGGTTCGGGGAAGACAAGTTCACATACATAAGGGTTTTTGGTAGCCTTGCAATACCTCATGTCCTTCCTCTGTATATACCTGACAATTTGTTAGCCCGAGAATCAGCCTACCAAATAATAACGGCAGGAACATCAAAGACTCTTAGGACTTCTAAAAAGCAGGCTTGGCCTACTTTTCCTTTGAGATGCGGTGTTTATACTTTGCACAACTACAAGCATGCGGAGAAGGAGGCAGAGAAAATAAACATGCTCAATCTTGCAACCATTCCTAATAGGCAATTCGATCCAAGGAAAGTTGCCTATATTGTGCTTGAACAAGCCAAACTTACAACGTTTGATCATGGAAAAGATGACTTTGATGACCTGTTTTCTTTGGCAAAATCATTATTCCAGGTACAAACACTGGCCAAAATGAGATATAATGATGAAAGGCTAGTAGAATTCAAAAGGATCAGAGAACAAAGGTTGCAAACTCTACCTCTGGACTTATTAGATACTACCCCGACAACACAATCAAGCGAGCCTGAACAGCAAATCATTGACAAACCTCCTGCTGTAGGAAAGATTCTTGAAAGAGGAAAAGAACTAGAAAAAGAGAAAGAGAAGAAAAAAGAACAGGACAAGGGCAACGAAAATATCAACGTGGATACTCAAATTGATCCTAAACTACTCCAAGAATGGCAACAAATTGACTCAATTATAAGCAATCTGGAAGGTCCACAAGGTGCCAACACACCCAAAGGAACAGATGGACAAGATACAGTGTCAACAACGGTTCCAAATGAAGGAACCAGCTGCCTACCCACTAGCACGGATTTAGAAGTGATTCCAAAAGATCCATCCGATCAAATTATTTTGTAGATAGAGGACATACCTCCATTAGATGTCTTTTACAGTCCCAAACATAGGGCTATAGTGAAAAGACAGAGGAAAATGAGAAGACTTGATCAATCTTCCCTATTTCTAGCACAAATAAAGACAGCTAATGTAGTGTGGAAAGAAGAGTTTAACCCTTTCGATGACGTAACAAAACTTTCTCAGTATGTCGGAGCTTATTCAGCAGCCACAATGGATAAGGCATCGAAAGTAAGTAACCTACTTAAAGAAAAGGACCAGGCAATTTTTTCGTTGCAATCACAGGTGTCTGAAGCACAGCAGATAATTGAACAGTTGGAACAGCAACTATCAACACAGCAGCAAATAAACAATCAATTGAATAAGCAATTGCTTGAAGAGAAACAGAGAATAGACTCAAGCGCAATACAAAAGCAAAAAGAATTATCCGAAGCATTGGCCAGGTTAAAGACAATGAATGAACTAATGATGAAAACGAAAGATGAGCAAATCACTTAGCTGTCACATCAAGTAGAGAAGTTCAAGAGTCTTCCGCAACCAGCAGATTTTAGGTCCGAAGCACTACAAATCAACAAAGCATTGGTTACAAAGTTAAGACTATTATGTCATAACATTTCTCTGGTTGAGCCCCTTTGTGATATAACGGCATCAATAGTTGAAAAATCAGTCGATGCTAGGCAGGATTTGGAACAGGCCAATGAGACTCTAACAAACTTTCTTGCTTGGTAAGACACCAATGAAGGGTAGGCCGCAAATCTACCCAAAATTCTAGAATCACATAAGGAGATCCTTTTCTTAGAATGGCAGTCACAACTGATGAAAGCAGAGAGAGAAATTTCCAGATGCAGATTATCTACAATTAATTTAATTGAATTAATCAATAACACTCTTTATCTGTCTAACATGATTTCGCAATGCACTCCAGGTAAATTTCTATCAGCCAAAACATTGGAGCAAGCATGCAATCAAGAATTGGAGAAGAATGGAAGATTAATTGTTGACATCCAAATTTTAACTTGGGATACCTATTAGTTTTTCTTATTAAAACCATACAGTCAAAGGGCCGCCCTCAAATGTTTAACCGATGCGATCAGTTGTATCATTCCCGAAATCCATGATGCCACAGACTCAACTCAACTACATTCTCGTCTCTCTTCCTCCAGAATTGGAAGCGATGCTTGCAATCTGCCAACTCAAATCAAAAGGAGATCATCTGAAACAATGAGTCATGTTGTCGACTGCAAACAAATCTATTGTTGAGAAGATACTCATGATCTAGTTGTACCAATTAATAGCATTTTATTTTTGTAGTTAGTTAGTTTAATTAGTATTTATAGACCCTTTCAAGCATTTAGAAAGGGTCCTCAGTTTTTGTATAAAACTCAAATCTGGAAGTTGCAGTATTGTGCTTCTGGTATATTTTTTTTATAAAGACCGGGCTAGTATTCCGAATTCTAACAAAGAAACCTTTGATGGGATGTGCACTATTGCCTTGATGTGAAAGTGTTTCTAAGTTGGAAAAAGGAATTTGAATGCGATTGATATCGAAAGTGATTCAAATCACATATGGTACTATTATCTATGATCTTGTTTCATTCTTTCATGTGAATCATCATTTGTTTAATCTTGCTATCATTGGATATATGTATGTGTTTTTAACAGCGATCCTTATATTTTTCACTATTGAATGTTTAAGGAGTGTTATTCTTTTAATCATATATGTATCAGTGATATATAAAGGATAGTGTAATAATGTTTTTAATGATTACCTTGTTCAACTACTTGAACAAAGTAATTATCATATGAATAAATGTCTTTGTTTACCAATAGAGTCATCTATATGCCTGTTTGTGGATAAAGATTATCAAATGTTACACTAAAAGCATAAATTTCCCGGGATAGGATAGTTATTCATATTTTTACTTTTTAGATTAAATCATTCATCCATTATCATTATATCAGAAAACCACCCATTTATCCATCCCCTTTTATTCATCATTGGCAAAATGGTCCCATTATTTCCAGTTGGAGCCACCACACCAAACGGAAAAGGAGTTGCCTTTAAGGTCCGGACTAGATGGTTTTCCCCGATTTTGTTGCAGCGATTTTCGAGGCATCAACACTAAGGGAGTGCTCACCTATGTGCATGAGAGGTTTTCTCCATAATAACAAGGCATCTCAAAAGGTTTTCCTTGTCTTGTACATTATTTTATATTGTTTTCTTATTATCATGCCGTAGATAAGAATTACATGTTCAAAATAACTTTGACCATGAATTACTTTGCCAATTGACTAAAAATCATATAGCGTTTTGTAAAGTTAACATTACAAAAAATATATACTTAATTTCTAAAATATTTTAATTTATTTTTCTCTATTCTTATTGGCTATAATTTTATTTTACAATAATTTTTTTTAGTACATCAATTATTATTATTGTCATAACAGTGATGTTCTATGTTAAAAGTTGTATCTTATTAATAAAGCAACATTTAATGATATAAACTAATTAATTAATTGAGGCTCCTCCTGCTCATAACTCATAAGGATTTTATAGTATCAAAAGTTAATGTGAATATTTTTATCAAAGCGATTTAAATGCACAATGAGTAAATAATGTTTGGCATGGCGAAAGCCGCAGCCATATCAAAAGTTGAGTGATACCTTGATGGGGAAGTGAATGAATAAATAATTTTTTTGCAAGTGGGAGGTGTTTAACTCGTTCGCATTAAATTAATAAATAATGATGATTTGTTTTAGTACGTCAATTATTATTAATAGTGATGTTCTATGCTTCAAGTTGCACCGTTTATAAATAAAGCAACATTTAATGATACGGACTAATTAATTAGTTGAGGCTCCGCATGCTCATAACTAATAAGGGTTTTATACTATCAAAAGTTAATATGAATATTTTTATTAAAGCGAATTAAATGAACCAAAATGACAGCTATTAGATAGAAGATTGTCCTTGGATTTACACTTGAAGGTTTTTATTAAAGAGATTTAAATGCACCGGAATGATAGGTAAAGCATGGCCAAATTGTAGTATTTTACCACATGGTTGAATTGTGAATTTTTAGAATGGGTATTTGGGCTGAGATTCGCAATGATGAGAAGGTGTGATTAGAAGGTGACCAAGTTATTATCCTGCCGCTTGCAATATAACGCAATCAATTTTATGTGGACTCTTTATTCAATAATAATTTGGTGAATCTTTAAATTCATATATGAATTTTTTCAATAATAATTTTTTGAATAATCTTATTGTTGAATATCTAAATTCGCAAATGAAGTTTTCAATAATAATTTCTTGAAATTCATGAATGAAATCTTTAATAATAATTTTTTGTATTTTTTAATTTGTATTAAATTTCTAGGTTCACCTCATATACATAAGTATTTTGTTTATCAATTATTATTATGTCATAATGATGTTTGCAACACGATGATTGAGGTTCGTTGAGCTACTCTACCTTATTTCCCTTCACTCCAGTAAACGAATTCTGACATGGCAGAGTAGTTCTGGCCAACTCCACTGAATTTGTGTGGATTCTCACAAGATTCCTAAGTGCCAACAAAAAGGTTAGTTGTGTGAACATTTATTTCTATTTCCTTATCCATAGTTTAATGGTGGTTTATTTCTATTTCTACGCATTTATCTTTCAATGTAATCAAGAAGAAGCTATGAAGTTTTTAAATGGATACATTAAAATTTGACTAGTAGATTTTCAATTTTTTTACATCAATAAAAGCTTTGTTGTGGGTACAACCTTGGGTGAAACAGTAATTAAGTAGGTTTAATTAAAATTTATTTATTTATTTAGCCATACAATTTGTGATGTGATTATAAATTTTAATAAATTTAAGAAAAACATTTAAGATCAAAGTATTAATATTTCATTTGAATTAATGCATTGATAAATGATCAATTATAACTTAATATATTTACTGAGAAGGAATAGAATTGACAAATTTTATTTATGATTAATTACATTAGCCATTAATAATTATGTTAGTCACATTAACCATTTTTTTAATGAATTGATAAAATATATTAACTTATTACATCTATAATATTATTAAATAATTTATTAATAATGTACTACTGATGTATAATAATAACAATGTTAATATTATTATTGTTATCATCAAACTAATATAAACTTGATATAAATCTAATATTATTATTTTAAAATAATACTAAACTTAATATTAAAACGTAAACGTCGTAATCTATTTTAGTTTACATGCTAAACTAATATTAAAATCTAAAATTAATATTGAAATAATAGTTTTAATATCAACAATAAAAACAAATATTAGTTTTAAGATATTAAAATGAGAATTAAAATTATCTTTAGCATTTAAAATAATATTAAATATTAACGTTCACCCGATCGGGTTGAGCAACGTGGAAGGGAGCGTAATTAAGAAACGACGGTGGGTGAGGCAGGTGACCGCAGGCGAGTTTCAAAACATGATTTTTACAGGTAAGTGGATCGGCGAGAAGGATCCCCGATCAGGACGAAAGGACATCCGGGTACAGGAAATCGATGGTGGAGCTGACAAGGTGCCAGAAACAAGCCCGAGGTATGATTGCATGGGGATAGGGTCCAGCAGAGCGGACAGGGATTTGAGATTTACAGGCATGCAGGGGGGAGATACCAGGAAGGAAAGGTGGCGGAGTGGAACGCGAGAAAAGGCTCGCAGTGAAACAGGAAAGAGCAAAATTAAGAGGAGATATACAACGAGGAGAGTGGGAAGCTCTGGGAGCCAAGAAGAAAGAGCGGGGAAGCGCAGTTTGAAGCAAGGAAGCGGAGACAGCATGGAAGCAGAGGGAAGCAGAGCGGCAGGAAGATGGATGAGAAGCAGCAGAGGGGACGGAGACCAGGGACGAGGAGACACGGATGCGAAGGGAAAACGAAAAATGGAAGAGAGGCCCGAGTACTACTACATTCCTGTCTATGAAGTCTCTGAGGGCGAGAGTGAAGACATTGCAGAGGACCCAGAGAAGGTTACACAGGAAATAAATAACAGCGACCAAAACACGAAAAGAACAGGAAACAGAGATGCGAAAGGCAATCGGGAGGAAGAAGAAGGAAGGACGAGGACGAAAGCCGAGGAAGGAAGAGGCAGACGGAGGAGAGGGAGAGGTCACCGTGGCAGGGGTGGCCAGAGAAGACAAGGAATAGCAGAAGGACGCAGCAAACGGGGCCGCCGCTATCGCGAAGGTACTGAGGAAGATGGGGAGAACAGAGTGGGAGCCGAAGGAAGACAGAGCAGGCAGACCATAGAGACAAGGTTTAGAACAGCAGAGAAAGAATACATTGAGAGGACCAACCCAAAAATTAGAAGGATAATAGAGCATTGGGAGGAAGAGGCCATCCAGGCACAGTCAGAGGAAGAAATGGAGGACTGGATGCATCTCATGCTAGATTTAGGGCACACCCGAGGTCGAATGACACTGTACAAACAGTCGCTGCACCTATATTGGGTCATGAAAAGACTCATGGCCAAAGCCATGGAGCAGATAGCTATGGAAATGGCTGAATTGTCGTAGGGAATTCCAAACTTGAAGAAAGAGCTGAAGAATATTGTAATCACCTTGCTCATGCAAGACAAGAGGCTGGAAGATCTACAGCAGCAGCTTGAGGCGAACGGCTTGGTGATCAAAAAGGAGAAGAAGCAGCAAGAGGTCGCTGGAGAACAATGAAGAAAGGCATGTTTCCTAAAGTAGTTAGAAAGTGCAAATCTTAGTTTTTGTTTTAGCTATGCATAGGGTTTATGATCATATTTACTTGTAGATATATGTCAGTAGTAACAGTTACAAAGCTAATGTGTATAAAGCATGGAAAGACAGATTGAAAACCTTTTATTTTTGGTCAGCAGTCAAAAACTATAAGTGGTCAATAAACTCGGTTTCCCCACGGGGCGGGTTGAGACCACCTTAGATATGTAATGGTTTCATTTTGATAATAGAAAATGGCAACTCCTCAGCTTACAAAAAAAAATATTAAATATTAACTTTAAAAGTATTAACTTCAAAATCTAAAATTAATATTAAAATTAAAATATTAATATTTTAATTTAGAAAGGCAACCAAATCCACAGAGCAAAGCTAGAAATCAATCACAAAATAGACATCTTAGTTGTTTCATACTTTTCAAAATCCAATAATTAAAAAAAACAGCAGGAATGCTAGCTATGTGGCCTTGTTGTTTTGGTGTGTTTATAAGCATATTCTTTCAATATAAATGCTTCCAAAAAAGAAGGGTTTGATAAATTTGGACAAATTTCATGAATATTCTACAATGCCAAACCCTCTAATGTTGAATATATTTCATATAAATCTAATTTGAATGATGAAACTAATGAAGACATGGATGTAGACCTTATTAACAATTTATAAATGTTTTGTGATCAAGAGGGTGGATCTTAAAGTGAGAGAAAATTTAATACCTTGTGAAAGTGTGAATTTTGATAACCATGGGAGATAAGACATTCTTAGGTGTATAGTATCAAAATTGTAAAGCTAAGAACTCACGTGAAGTGAAAACTTTATGAGAAATATATGAATCAATCTCTATATGATATTGGAAATGGATGTAATGCAATTAAATGTGATGATATAATAACCCATTCAAAAAAATGATCCATCACACATCAAATCAAAAAACAATGGTATGAAATTGAAAGATCAACAAATTCCATTCTAGTACACATATGGGCATCAATGAGGCTAACAATAAAAAATGTATATGGGTCTAGCACTCTTCACATTATCAGTTAAGCTTCAAGTCCTTGAATATGGGTGAAGGGTTCACTTGAAACATCGGGAAAATCCATGAATGCAACACATAGTTCTCCAGAAGTCTTCATTATTAGCAATATGATAACCACACAAAATTAATGTATTTTAATGTAAGAAAATGATATTTTGATTGATAATTATGAAGACCTTTTACATTGAATTACTATTAATTAAGATCTTTGTCATCCTCAAATGGATTTAAAACCACCCAATATGCTTGTTTGAGTCGAGCATTCTTCCAGCAAAAACAAAAGTTTTCCATTGAATTTAATTTAGATACCTTGAAGAGATGCAAGTTAACAAAAAAATATTGGATAAGGTATTTTTATATGTTGTGTTAAATGAAAGTATATATATCATGGTATTGAATAATATATTGTTGTGTATTCTATATATCTATATTCAAAAGTCTTATGTTCTTTAATCTCATAATTTATGAAACTTATTAGAGTACTTGATGGAAAATAAATGTAATGTACCCGGAGAGGATAATATGGGGTATCTAGGGAGGTGACCAAGGGGACAATGAAAATAATGTGATCATAATAACAAAATAAGCGTGTTATGTAATTAAGAGGAAGGAATATAATAATAAGGAGTAGTTGGCATAATAATCCAAGGAATAATCATGGGAAAGTAAAAATACCTTAGTATTAATGCATTTGAAGTGTTTTGAATTATAGTATCTAGTAAGAAATGTAGCATAAGGAGTATTTGATGGTGTTACACTACCTTAAAGTTTCTTCATTATATATCCTTGTGTTGTTTATGATCAAAATCTTGGTACCTTTTGGTGTTTAAGGGTTTATCTTGGAAGTTTTATAGTGGATTCTCTTTTATATCTTTTGATATTTACTACAAATGGTATTAGAGCTATATCTTAGGATGAAGCGAGAGAATTTTAGGCACAAAGTGGGATATTTTTCCCCTTTTCTAGATTTTTGATGGAAAAAAGAGGATGACAACATTCAAGTCGATTTCTAAAACTTTTTGTGTAGAATTTAGAGAATCTAATCTAATATCTAAATTCCTCTCAAAAAATATTCAATTCATAAAATTTATAAATAAATAAAAACATGGGAGGTGGATATATCATTGATTTAAAATCATTTATTTTTTAAAGATATTTTCTATGATAGTTGCAAATTTCACAAATTGGATAGAGTGCACAAATTTCAGTTAAACCAATACCAATAGATCCAAAGAAGTGACATTACATAATTTGGGTAATACTAGCCAATTTGAAAAGTATAACCAAAGTTATAACCATTTTATATTTCCAGCCTCAAACTCTAACTACATAAAGGAGCTATATTGAAAATTAATTGATTCTTTCAATTATGATTCTCTTTTCAAAGATATGGTTTAAAGGAAAAGATTTTCTTCTTTCTGTTAAAGAATATATAAGAGATTCGGAGTCATTATATGGAAAAATGTGGAGAATTTTGATGTGTCTTTATTTAAAAAGATAGTGCAAAGATATGGTGGAAATTTCTTAACCATGACAATGTGAAGGCACTTTCAAATGAAGAATATGAAAAAGTATTTTTAGACAAGTGATCTCATGTTATGAAGAAGGATAAGAATACTAGGGATTTATTTTCGTATAATCAATGCACATTATAGGTTCATGGATGCATTCAACGAGAGAATCCATCCTTTCTATTAACCCTAGTTGCAAACATAATTTAAGCAATATTAACTAGGCTAAATGATTGCAAGTTCTTGCAAAGCAAATTGAAAGCACACAATTTGAGAGTGAAAATGTTCAATTTTTTAAAGATTTGATGATTACTATGAACAAATATGTGTTTCATTCATATTTTTATGCTATAGAAATGAATAATGTGGATATTGTTTTGGGATATCCTTAGATAGACTCAGTTGGTATAGTTAATATTAGTGTGAAAATAATTTTTTTGAAGCTATAGGTGAAGAAAAAGAAAATTACAATGCATAATATTTTCTTACTTAGAAAAAGGGCCCTAGGGAGCTACACGGAGAAGTCCTTATCGGGAAGCAAATTTCAATATCTAATCACAACAAATGAAGAGTCAAAGGTGGGATCAAAAGAAGAGTCTCTAGAACCAACTAAAGAAAATCCAAAGGGAAGGCATAGCAAGGAAGACAAAGTGAAGGAACTACATGTTGAAGAGTTAAAGAGAGAACTAATAGTTAAGGTTGTATATTGCTAACCACACCACTCAAAGAAACAACATTCATCAAGGCAAGGGAATGAGCATCAACAAACTACTATTGATCAACATAGAACTACAGAGGCAACCAATATGGGGGACTAAAAGAAATGCATGAAGATACTGAATACCATGACAAAGACCTGGATCCCAAGGAGAGACCTGAATAAAGATTAATTAAAGGTCATAATTGGACCCCATTTCCACATTTCATTAGGATGGATGAATGCTCTTGCACGGTACCCATTGACTACATTACTTAGTAGGTTATATTATATGGCTTCTTCCTATGTTTCGAGGATGAAACATGCCAAGGGCAATGGAATCTAATGTATTTAGAGAGGATAATACGGGGTACCTAGGGAGATGAAGTAATAATGTATTGTGGCGATAATAATGGAGTAGATGCAATATGGAATTAAAATTTAATGATATAATAATAAGGAGTATTTGGCATAAGACCTCCTGGAATACTCATGGGAAAGTATAAATACACACGAGTATCATTTTATTAGATGTATGTTGAATTGTATTGTCTTGTAGCAATAATGGTTTGTGGATTGATCCTTTACATGAGGATAATTTTATGGTGTTATCCTGCCATGAGGGTTACTAGGAGTCAAGGAATTTGAATCCTTACAAATTCTTTAAATTCATGAGATTTGATGGTTATATTAGGGTCGGGTAGTTGAAAGTTTTATTACATTGATTCTTGTTATTTTGAGTTTATGGGGAAATAAAACAACTCATGGTATCATAAGGCAAGATTTTCTTAGTTCAATTTTCTCTCGATATGTTTTTTAATGTTTTGATAGAGCTAAATAATTAAACAAAAAAAATCCAATAAGGTAATGTGGATGTTACATCACTTGGAATAACTAATTGATGTAGGAGCATCAACGACCCAAGACAAAATCGAATTTTGGAACCTTCCAAATGAGAAAGTGTGGCATGAGGACGAGATTCCCTTCGAATTGATCAAGTTTGTTTGTAATTTTTTTAATGTTACGTGGATTTTGAGGGATGCGAGTGATCTTAAAATAGATCGGATCTCAAAAGATGTGATCCTTAAAAAAAAAATTGTATGAGATAATATATATTGTAAGTGTCTGTGCTTAGAGAAGGAGAAAAGCAATGTAGCCGTAAGGTTGTGAGTGTGATCCAGACCGCGAGGCCTTAGCCTGTAATTAGTTTATAAATACAAGTGAATTCGTGTTTATATATGGATGAGTTCATGCTTTGTTTTGTTGTGTTTTCAGTAAATGAATCATTTGTGTGTACAAGGGTAAAGGGCGAAGTTCCTATGAACTTCGTGTAGACATATTATGGCAGAAACATATTTATTTAAATGTGAGTTCCATTAGCTTGCACAGGTATGTTTGTAGGACTGTCTCGTACACTTTATGCATACTACGTTTACGAGAGGTGATTGACAATGCATTGTTGGTTTGGGAGGAAATCATGATTAAAGGAAATTTCGTCCAAACGTGGGCCCATAACCCACAGGTCCGTGTATTGATTTCAGATTGCAGTTTTGCTGCATCAAAGTGGTATCAGAGCAGGGAAAGGTTTCTTGCGAGAAAGAGTTTAGGTGCAAAAGAAGGAGGTACAGTTATATTGAATGTTGGTGATTTTGTGATCTTCATATTGTCTTACAGGTAGCGGCAAAAGAAGGTGAGAAGATTGCAGCAGCCTAGAGCATGGAGTGCTCATATGGTTCTGTAAAAGAGAAAACCAGAGAGATGCCGAAAGACTAAGCTTAGAGGAGGGAAGCTTGGTGAGGTATCATGTAGCAGAGGAGACTATTACTGTAGAGGTTTTGTTGCAGCTCACAGAAAGATCATGAAAGCAGTTCTACTAAGGAAGTGGGTAGAATTGCTATGAGATGAAGGAGAAGCATGTGACCGGGAGGTCATAAATTTTTGTGCCTCGGGAGTCTGATGCAAGAGCATCAACGACCCAAGACAAAATCAAATTTTGGAACCTTCCAAAGGAGAAAGCGTAGCATGAGGACGAGATTCCCTCCAATCTGATTAAGTTAGTTTGTAATTTTTTTAATGTTACGCAAATTTTGAGGGATGCGAATGATCTTAAAATAGATAGGATCTCAAAAGGTCTGATCCTTAAAAAAAATGTATGAGATAATATATATTGTAAGCGTGCGTACTTAGAGAAGGAGAAAAGCAATGTAGTCGTAAGGTTGTGAGTGTGATCCAGGCCGTAAGGCCTTAGCCTGTAATTAGGTTATGAATATAAGTGAATTCGTGTTTATATCTGGATGAGTTCATGCTTTGTTTTGTTTTATTTTCAATAAATGAATCATTTGTGCATGCAAGGGTAAAGGGAAAAGTTCCTATGAGCTTCGTGTAGACAGAGTATGGCGGAAACATATTTATTTAAATGTGGGTTCCATTAGCTAGCACAAGTATGTTCGTAGGATTGTCTCGTATGCTTTATGCATACTACGTTTGCAAGAGGTGATCGACAATGTATTGTTGGTTTGGGAGGAAATCACAATTAAAGGAAATTTTGTCCAAATGTGGGCCCATAACCCACAGGTACACGCATTGATTTCAAATTGCAGTTTTGTTGCATCACTAACTGACCAAAGCAAATACGTTTAAGAGTTGTTTCTATTTATTGGATTCTTTTATAAATGGTTAAAAACATATTAGTAAATTCTTAGAATACTCTAGGGATAGTTTCTTTGAAAATGTTGATAAAGAGAACACGTCACAACCAATGATGACATGTATTAATAGTTCCCTTGAGAGTTGCATAAAACTTACAAGAAAATATGGGAATGCATTGATTGAGAGCTTTAACTCAATATTTTTAGATCTTCATCTTTTTAATGTAGTTAGATTATTTATTTCTTATCATTATTCATCATATATTTATCTAAGAGAAATTATTGCAAAACAATGGCTTGAAAGACCATTTTAATATTTGCAAGGTAAACCATGCATTAAAGGTGTCAATGTGCCATTGTTTGACATTGTAACTCTCAAAAGAGAGTTGTACGAATTTATTTATGTGTTGTATTTTAATGGAGAGAGATTCTCTATGAAAAATGCATGGAAGGTATTTTCCCATATAGAAGATTAGTACTTTAGATATCCAAATATGTTAAAATTATGGAAAGCAACACTAATAAGCACCAACGCATGTGAACAGGGGTTTTCAAAAGAAAACCTTGTCAAAGATATAAGAAGAACAAGGTTATTAATAAACACACTTTGATGCACTTATGTGTGTATCATTAAAAAGCCTTAACATATGAGAGGTAGAGTGGTAATGAGTTTCTGGGATTTGGTGCAAGTCAAAAGAAAATATATTTTATGACATATGGGGATTACTAAATTATGTGTTTCTTCTATTTTATATTTTATATAGATTTTGTAAACATGTAACTTTTTTATTTTTCTGTTAACTACACAACAATGCAAATTCAAATTCATTTATGCTTGTGATGTGTGAAACTCACATGTTCTCTATATATATGTGAAATGTGGAATATATGTGCTCTTTGTTATACAGATAATTTGTTATTTCAGCATATAGATTTGTGTATTTTAAGTATTATGAAAAATATTCATATTTTTTTTGTTCCAACCTAATTTATCACATAATCCTTATTCATTCAGTGACATTTACTGGGAGAGGTTACTGGCCATCCATATAATCATCATCCTTAAGTGACATTTATAACAAGAGGTTATTGGCCAACCACTATAGAAAGTCAATCATCATTTTTTTGGATGACATTTCATGGAGGAAATTAGTGGCATTGCTTAGTTAAACATTTGTTGTGTTTTTATACATAATTAGACTAAAATTGTGAATTTAGAAAAAAATGTTCAAAATGTAGAGCATAAAACTCTTATGTTGATTGTATATGTTGGTTTTCTTAAGTTGCTCTTTATGATTATTGATTTGTGATGTCACCAAGACCAAAACTCCACATTAAAAGCAAATTCCATACATAACGTCGCCAATTAATAATAATAATAATAACCATTTTTTCTTTAATTATGAACCTTGAGATTTTCCTTGCTTGACTAGGAAATGCATTACGTCCCTCTTTATTCTTGGGGAAGAAAAGATCTTGATTTTTCTAGAGATAATTACTCTCCTACATATTTGGAGGAAGTTGAGAGGAATCCTCTCAAACTTAGGAACCCATCTTAACCATATCCGAAACAAATACAATTAGTTTCAATTACATTTTTTTTCCTAGAATTTTATATAATCTAGTATTTTCTAGACCCTTCTTAGACTTAGGAAAAATTAAATACTTATATTTTTTCATAATGCAAGATGATCTTGCATCAAACTCCTTAGGAACAAATTTCTTCGTGGACTCTTATCCATAAATTCTTCATTTTCATTGACTTCATTTAGAGGTTTAAGATAATTCAAGTACATTGGTAAAATAAAGTGTTTTCTTGAAATATTTTTCCAAGATCCCAAGGTTTGTTTGTTGGATGCAGACCTGGTTTTCTTCTCAATTATACACTAGTACTTTGATCTAGAATCTTGTTTTTTTCTTGAAATTAGGTAAAACATAATAATATTGTTTAAATTATACAATGTTTTAGGTTTGATCAAATTGGAGAATTTGTAAAACACATTAGAATGGTGCAGCAACACTCCTCTGTTGTGGCTAGGGTTTGTCCCTAGTTGGTTGCTCCTCCATTCTCTCTTAGTGGTACAATGATGAAGGTGTCTCAGGCTCTCATGGCTCCTGTATCCTCAAATTCTTAATTTTCTTCATTCATCACTCCACTTAAATCCTCATCTACACCCTCTTTGATAGCCAGATCCAAATCTTCGCATTTAGTTATGGGAAAGAGTTCATGTTTTCCTTCAACAACAAGCTTCTCAATGCCTTGGTATTAAACTAAAAAACTGCCAAGGGTGTTGTATCCTTTAAGCCCTTGTCAGATGATTCAACCTTGTCCTCGGTTTCAGCTTCTGGTGGTCTATGTGTCACTCCTTTCTCATGTTAGAAGGGTTCTTTGTAGGTCATGCCTCTTCTGCCTTTTTGCGATGTTGTGAAATTTGTTTATAGTTTTCCCCCTCGAGTTTGTCTCCTTCCTCCTTCTGTGATGCCAAGAATCTTGTATCTAACCTCTCTTCTTCTGCGACACCTGTTATTAAAGTTCCTCTGATTGACATCCCTTTAGTGGTTGAGACTCTATGTGAGGCAAAAAAATTCTCAAAGGCTAGTCAAATTTGCAGATTCAATGGTTTGTGGCCAAAACTCAATGACCTCCATTCCTAAGTTTCTAAGAAGTGGAAGCCTTTAACCTCTATTGATTTGAACATCTACCCTTTGGCAAGAGGTTTATTTATCACAGTTTACAACAAAGTGGAATATTGTACATTGATTATTGATTATGGATCATGGTTCTGGGGTAGTGCAAGGCTCTCTTTGCAACCTTGTTTTCCCTCTTTCAATCTGATTTTGGCTACAATATCGATAGATTCTATTTTGAAAGCGAAGACATAAGGCTCTATTTGAAGCCCACATATGTGTGCATTTGTGTGGAAACAGATTTCATTAATGGCTTTCCTGTTGAAATTAATCTAACAAGTATCATTTATTTATGGGTGCAAAAATTGTATTACAAAAACATTTCTTTGTGTTGTAGAGCTTGCTATGAGACTGGTCATTCCCTCAAAAAATGTGCCAAAGCTAGGAAAAATAAAACAAAGAAAGCCAGTCAAAAACCAAGATGGTGGGAGGACACCAATTTTGATCATTACTCAATTACTAAGGAGAATCCTCCTCCATTTCTTTGTAATGAGGTCAATTTGTAGAAAGACATAAAGTCATCAGATCATAAGGTTTATCCTCCCAAAGATCAAGGAATTTCAATAGTAAAACAAGTAAATATATACAGCACTGTGGAGGTTTCTGTCTCCACAATAAAATCTAGTAATATGTATGTTTCACTAGAGAAACCTCTTAGAAGAGATATTTTTTTGGTTGATCGGAACATGGGCAAAGATCATTGCTACAATTTCCAAACCTTCTAGGTATGTTTTTCCATAAGTCAAAAATGAAAAGGCTTCCTCTTGGGATGATCAAACAGAAGTGGAATCTCCTTCTTCGGGTCAAAAAAATGAAGCTGACAATAGAGGTCTCGCAAAGAACGGTGGTATGCTAGATCCTGCAAAAAACTTGGGCTGGATCCAAGTGGGAAAAAGATGAAAGCCAATTCTCCAAGGATATCGAGAAGTCATATAAAGCTTAAATGAATTTATGTTGAGAACGGATTGTAAGTATATCTGGATTTAGGGGTATTTTGGAAAAATTTTAGTTGGAATGGGAACAAATTCTATGTATTGAGGAGTTATCATGTAAGGTTTTGGGTTGATCACACGTGTTCTAACCCAAACTGTCAAGGAACTTTAGTATTTCTTGTTCTTAGAAGAATTGTAATGGTTTTGGGTTGCATCCCATGTATATTAATATTGTCCCTTTACCTATTTATTTTAAAACAACAACAATAATAATAATTGTGGAGGCTTCTTAATTTCCTTGGCAAGTTTTAATGGGAATCTCTTCATTATTCGAGATTCTCCAACTTTTAGTGCATTCTCATGCATGGAGCACTCCACACTTTTTGTGTATGTTTCTGTGATGTGGATGCTTCTTGTATTTGTGGAAGTGTTCTCTAGAAATTCATTTGATTTATGGCCAATTGTATTGCATGTGTAACATATAACAACAAAATATCTTCCTCTACCTCTTTATATGGCCATCTTCATCTAAAATATCCTTCTCTCGATGATTGTTTTGGCTTATGGGAATTTCCTCCTTCTTCCACGTGGTCTAGAAATATTCCTCGATTTATTACCTATCCTCTGCTTCCCATTATACTCCACCCCTTTTCTCTCTAGTTGTGTTTCCTTTACAGTTTCTCTATACTTTTGATTTTGTTTCTTAACAGATTGGTTGTTCCCTCATTTGTCCTTTATCTTAACCGACTTTTTCCTAATTCAGGTCTTATCTCAATTGCCCACATATTCATTTATTCATTTATTATATTGTTTGCCAACAGATTCATAAAGTTAAATTTTAAATGTCGTTAAGATTTATTTTTTTTAATCTTTGAATCAATTTAAAATATAAAAATATTATTTATACGATGGTTTGATATAATTAAAAATAAAGTGCTTTATTGAACATTCATAATAAGAAGTCGGTGCATAGTTATAATTGTAATTTTTGTTATTAAATAATATATTTTTATATGAATATTGTGCTTGCAATTTATTGTCTTGTGTTTGAAGGATATTTTGTGTATTTACATTTTGCAAGAATAATTTGATTTTCTAGAAAAAATTCAGATTCATAAAGCAATAAGTTTTTTTTAAGAAGATCTTCACTTTTCTATACAGAAAAGTAAAGACTAATCCTTTACGAGATTGAATTTTCAAAAGCTTATGATTGCATAAATTGGCTCTATCTTGGCTCGTTGCTTATATACCTTAGTTTCTGTCATTCTTTCGTAATATGGGTCGTGAACTACATTAGTGCAACCTCCTTTGTCCATCTGATAAATGGTGTAACTTCCTCTTTCTTTCATGCGAGAAGAGGCTTATGACAAGGTTGTCTATTATCTCCACTACAATTTCTTCTAGTAGCATAAGGATTAAGTAGATTAATTACAAATGCAAAGTCAAGAGGAGGATCCAAAGGAATTAATATCTCTCACAAATGCAACCCTTCACATTTACTTTTTTGTGGATGATATTTTAGTTTTCTCTGAAGAGAAAATATCTCATCTACTCACGTTAAGAAATCTAATGTCCACTTTTGCTAAAGTCACAAGAATGAAAATAAAATATGAAAAATCCTCCATTTTAGATGGAGGATCCTTGTAGGGATCAAAGCCTCTATGGAGGATCTCTTCTCCACTCTTCTCTACCCATTAGATTCTAGATTAAAATATTTGTTGGATTGGAGATGGCTCTTAGCAAAAAAAGAAAAAGAAAAAAAGGAATTGAATCCAGTGTAAGAAATGGCTTTCGAGGGTTAGGTGTTCGGTTTTATGCAAAGCAGCTCTAAAAGCAATTCATTTCCCTGGGCCTCTCTTTCCTGGATATCTCTAGAAATTCTTAAAAAAATGCAAAAACTAATTTGAAATTTTCTCTGGGAAAGCAAGGAAGACAAAAAGGCCTTTGCCTTTATAACTTGGAAGTCCATTTCCATTTATAAGGCCTATGGTGGGCGGGGCTTAAAAAACCTTTTTATGGTTCTCAAAAGCTCTTGCGACCAAAGGGGTTTGGAAGCTCATTTAGGGAGAAGGCCTATTGGCATATATCATATAGAAAAAATATATCAGTCCACTATCCACTTTAGAGTGGATCAGATCCACCCACAAATCTACAAAAAAATGGATCAATTAAATGGAAAATAGTTATAAAAGCTTTCCCTATAATTGGAAAACACCACTACTGGATGGTTGGAAATGGAACTCAAGTAAAAATAGGTAGGGATGACTGGATTAGTAGTCAACAATGCTTTAAACTACTAAATCCCCTTATAAATTTCCTCAATGAAGAAGGATGGCACACATTCAATCAGATAGTGATAAGCAGAACACTCTTTAGGATTCAAGATTAGGCCTCAGCATAAGACCTACTCATTGAAGGAAAATATGATGAATCATGGATAACTTATATACAATCACTAAAATTCTCTAAGGTCTTTATTTCTAAACTTGAAGACATTTTAATATGGACGTCAAACCCTAAGGGGGTTTATACTCCCAATTTTGTATACTTAACATTCACAAGCATTCATGCCCCCATTGATCTCCCCTGGTGGAGAAAAAATTATAAAGACTAAAGTACACACCCAAATCTATAATGTTTATGTGGCTTCCACTCAAAAAACAAGGCACCTACTAGGGAGAGTTTGCAAAAATTTACCTTTCAAGATCTTAGTATTTGTCTATTAAGTAAATTTGAATCTAAATCAATCTACCAATTATTCATTCATTGTTCATTCTCTAAAGAAGTATGGAAGGAAATTAGTCAAACGAACAAAAAAAAATAAAAAAAAAACAACAACAACAACAATTATCTTAGGATGCAAACTGTATGGAAGAAAACCTCAAAAACTAGTTGCAAATCACAACAATTCCAAAACACAAACTTCTCCCTCTTATGGTAGCCCAAGGCATTTGGTTAGAAAGAAAAAGTTTAATATTTGAAGATAGAAGCCCAATGCTAATCAGAGCAATTATCAACAACTTATCCATAGGAAGAGACATCAAACAAACCATGAGTGATAAGAATCACTCCATCATCAAGGAAGTCTGCATCAAAACAACTTTCCCTTGGGCTTTTTTGATGTTGCACCTCAAGGTTCTCCCCTTGTGGGAAGAGCTGGTGGAAATTTAAATATAAATCCCACATTTCCTTTAGCATATATGCTAACATTGGTCAAGACTCAAATAATGTTGCAGAATTATTTGCTTTAAAAACTAATTTTATAATTGGAAAAAAAAAGGGTTTCAAAATTACAAATTTATGGGGACTCAATGACTGTAATCAATTGGATGACAAGAACAAATCAATTATAAAACTACTCTCTTCTTCCTTTATTCCAAAAAAAAATGTAATGTAAAGACAACTTTATCTGCGTTGAAAATGCAACAAGAAAATCCTAATTTAATTTTGTCCTTGAATTAAATTGGGAATAAAATTGTAATTCCACATCTCATGACAACTTGTAATAGTTAACTAAGTTAATTTGACTTAGTTGGCTCAGTTAATTCGATTTGAGGGTCTAACTAGAGTAATGTAGAGTGTCTCCTAAAATTAGGAACACTAGTTGAGTTTATTTTGAGTTGTAATTATTTAACTCACTCTAACTGAGTTAAAATCATTTAAACTAGTTCCAACTAATGGAGGAATTAGTGGGAGGTCAAGTAGTGGGGTGCTTCCTGTGATAGTGGGTTGCTTCCTGTGATAGTGGGTTGCTGCCTATAGTAGTAGGGTGTTGCCTAAAGTGCAGTGTGGTGCTGCCTGTAGTACAATGGGATGTTGCCTGAAGTGCAACGTGGTGTTGCCTGCAGTATAGTGTGGTGTTGCATGCAATTGAGTGTGGTGTTGCCTACAGTGATCAACCACTAAACTGAAGATTCACTCATAATTAACTCATGCATGTCAGCTTAGAGAAAGACCCGGTTGAGATTGGAGTTCAAGGACAGTGTACTATCAATTGTAAAATCATCTAAATTAAATCGATGGTGCATGCAATCAGAAAAATGCCTATGAGGATTGCACAATTCATAATTGAGGAATTTCCAAATTAAATAGAGGTTAATTCCTTGAGGAACGACACAAGGAAATAGGGATTTGGGCAAGCAATAATTTGGTTAAGTATTGGCTTGAGCTTGTCTAGGAAGCAGTGAGATAAATAGAGATAATGCAGAGGTTGATCGGGCTTGAGAAAAGCATTGTAATCTTCTCATATTTTCTGATTAATGAAATATACAGATAGCAAGAGTTTTTAGTTGTGGCTTTCCCCAGAAAAACATTGTGTTATGTGTGATTGAATTCTTTCTCTTATATGCTTCTTGATTTTATCGATCATTTATTATTTCCGCTGATGAGTAGAGTAGATTCAAGTCAATTTTTTTATCATATTACAATTTGCAGTTTGAATCTACAAGGGATTTCTACACTCTCATATGTCTTTCGAACATGTCTACACGCACAAGAACACAAAAGTTGACTCCCTCTCAAAGATTGGATTGGATTTGGATTGAAGCACATGCACAACCACAAAAAAAGAGGCAGGACAACTACAAGAATATATTCTTGACCCTTAGAAATAGTTGGCATATATGTTCTTTTACTGTTCTTTTATCTTTTTTTGATGCAAAAACAATGATTTTTTTGAGATACATCTATTATATGAAAGCATCCTTTACATACAGTTCTAAATTTTTTGGAAGATTGTATAACAGCGTACCTGAATGTATAAACAGGTAGTTGGTTCAAGGAATGTTTTCGACTTCCTATTGTCTTGTATTTTTTTTATGATTTCATAGCGGCATCACTCTCCTAGGCTACACAACCATCATAATGCTAAATGCACATACTCATGTAATTTTGTTTCACTCTCATGAATAACATTACATATTTTTTTCAACGGAAAATAAAATATTGTGCTTGCAATTAACTAAGTTTTATTAAGGGACCCGGATGCGGGTGCCTTAACCACGTATTAATGCCAAAGCACATGAGGAAGGCAGCTGGCGTTACGTCCAGCGGGTCTTGGCGGTTAAAATCAGATGAAACTCGGGCATTCATGGCCCTGAGTACTGGTGGATTGGACTTGGGAGTAATGTCTCTGAGCAAGAGCATTAATGGATTGCAAGGTCATAACTCCAGGATGGCGCGCCTTAATCCGGGCATAAAAGAGTTGATACTCGGCGAATTTGGCACAGAGTTATGCTTCAGGTGGATAATCCTTCTGCATTTTAGCACTGCGAACAGCGTATAGAAGCCCCCCTGAGTCAGGTATATGTCCGTTGGGACTGGAATATTAAGAGTTTCTGTTGAGTCTGAACCTGTTGTCGTCTGTTTCACTAAGTTTGCTCTTTGTGTCTGTGTCTGGTACAAGAATTTTGTGTCGCCTGTTTTTGTTTGGTGTCTGGGCAAAGCTTATCTGGTTAGCACCTGGCGAGAGTAGCGGGTTTTATCTAGTAATGATTAGATTATGTTGGCTGGCGAACCCTCTGAATGCTTGCTCTGTGGGGGAGTGTTACTCAAGGTGGGCGTTTGGTTTTGGAGTCTAACACAATTAGCCTGTAATTGGATGATCCTCTCCCAAGCTCAGTGTCTTTGTTTGGTCATTCAGCAACCAAATTTTACCATGCCTCGCCGTCGTGGAATCCCCAGACGTGGTAGCAATTTTGGGTCTAGGGGAGGTTCTTGCAGTCGTGGAGGCTCTGTCCCGCAGCGCCTAGAGCCTTTAGCCTCTGTCCCAACCCCCTCACCGCCCTCTGACAGTTCCGGCCCTACTCTAACCAGCTCTTTCCATTCTGCTCGATTTAAGTTTAGAAGCAAGTGGAATAAGCCGCTTATTTCAGTTGTTGTAACAGTGCTCTTCTCGGAGGAGGAGGATGAGCCAGCCAATTTGGAAGAAACATCCAGGGATACGGCTCACTCCCACACACCCAGTGCTCTTCCAAGAAGCCCTGTCGGGGATGTCCTCAATGAATCGGGGTTTATGTGCGAGGAAGGCCAACAAAAAATCTCTAGGCCCAAGCCTTCATCTTCTCAGGAGCACATCATGGAACGCGAGCCTGCGAGCCCCGCCGGAAATATTCTCAGCCTTGTTCTCCCTCCAGGACACAGCGCGATGGATGTAGAAGACAATGTCATGGTTACCTGGGTAAATCAAGCAAGAGAGGAGGATGTCGGCTCTCCTCAGTAGGATTAAGAGCTCCATGGTTTCAATGCCTCTTCAGAAAGTGAATTTTTGTGGTTCGTTCTTGGTATGTGTTTTCTTAATTTGCATGGTATGTTCCCTCAATGGCATGCGATTTACAATCTCTAGGTTTTTTGCATCTCAATGGAAATGTAATAGTCCTTATAAAGGACTGTATTTTGTAAAGGATCAGGTTCTTATACAGCTTCACCCTGATCTAGCTCAGGACAGTGATGATTTTTCTTAAGAACACCAGCTGGCCTATTGTTCTGTTATTTAATTTTGTAAAAGTCAGGCATCAGGACAGCTGCAATAGTCTTTTTGGCAGAGGGCAGGCTACAGCCTCCTCAGAGGTTCAAACCTCTCTGTAAATATTTTTCCTCTTTCATTTTAATAAAATAGCCTTTACTCAAAAAAAAAAAAAACAAAAACAAAAAAACAAAAACAAAAAACAAAAAACAAAAAAACAAAAACAAAAACAAAAAAACAAAACAAACAAACAAACAAACAAAACAAACAAAAAACAAAACAAAACAAAACAAAAAACAAAACAAAACAAAACAAAACAAAAAACAAAACAAAACAAAACAAAAAAACAAAACAAAACAAAACAAAAAACCAAAAAACCAAAAAAAAAAAAACAAAACAAAACAAAACAAAAAAACACTAAGTTTTATTGAGGGGAGATTTTTTTTTCAAACAACTTCATGTTGAAGACAAAGTTTTCTATGTTCCACAAAGGGAAACTTTAAACAAATAATTAGTAATTATAATTATAGTTTAATACTTGCAAGAATAGTAAATCAATATTACTATTATAAGAATAGTAAAGTTAATTGTACTATAATATCTCCTTCTTTTGTTTTTAAGATAATTTTGTTGATCATCCACAAAATTACTTCTTCAAAAGTATTAGGATTATAAACAACACAAGAGAAACAATTATAGCAATCAAGCAATAACTCACAAAGCATGTACATAATGATTTACTCTAGAAAACCCTAATTGGGAAAAAACTAGCCAACAAATAGATGTATTATTGAACCTTGGCTAAAACATAGCCAAGTCAGCGAACATCCTAGACCTGGCCAAGTGCAACTTCACCGCTCTACTCTGGCACAATACAATGGAGAATACCCAAGTCCTTTAACAGTTTAACTACATGTAATACCACATGCTCGATACCATGAGTCACTAAAACTAGGTGCTCAAAACCATAATTGAAACCACAATTGTTGACAAAACCTTAACTCCACCATCGGGTTAATTTTATCTGACAACCACCCTTTAAAATTAACTTTTGGTTTTCCTTGTCATTACTTTTGCTTCTCCTGCTTCCACCAAAAGTCATCTAGTAATTATGACTGCCTTCAAAATCCTCATCCTTATCGCTCTTAATTTTTCATTCCCACATCCATGTTGACCATGTCCTCTGTTTAGAAATCCCAGGGGGTGATTGCTAAGTGAAGGATCATTCACCTTGTGATCCTGATGTCATGGTTCATTGTCAAAATTAGGGTTTAGACTCTAGTGTCCATCACATGACCCATAATTATTTTGTAAGGGTCAAGTTTTTGGTCCTCTAATGTTTGCATATGGCTAACATTTAAAATTGGGCCTTGTTTCATATTTTAAATGAGAGCTCATATTGCATATCTTTCATTCCAAAGAGTGTCTCCTCCTCTCTTGATGTTTTTATCAAGAATCTCATTTTAATTGTGACCACGATGAGAAACCCTAGTGCTCACACTTGGGTTTCTACCAAAACAAACACATGAATGGGAAAGGAAAGTCCATTTGTTACCATTGTGATTCATGGCAGTGACAAGTAGGAGGCAATGAGACAAAATTTGGGACGCAAGGAGACAAAAGTGATGAAGGCTAAGCAAGGGAGAAAGCAAAGTGCATTGAGCGAGAGTAGGAAAATTAAACAACCCCATTGAAAACTAATAGTGAAGCTAGTTGAACAAGCACGAGATGGGAAGGAAACATCTATCATACATAGAAAAACAGGTAGAAAGGAAATATAATGTGTTTGAAATGTCCTCATAGCAAGGGGAAGATGTAAAGAAGTATGGAACCTTCATCATAGCCTAGAGTGGGCACAAGCAAAGTGTCATCAAAGACTAAATAGGAGCAGCGATATGGCATCGTGAGTTCATGAGTGAGCAATCATGACATGAAGATCAACATTGATCGAAAGTCATTCAAAAGGAGGTCTATGCGACAAGTTGTTGGAGGATGGCATGGCCAGTCATCTCCATTTATTGCATTAAGTAAGAGTGGCCATGCCACCCCTTCCCTTATTTCTTCCTTTATTGCCCCATCCGAGAAACTATCATATCTTCATAGGAAACAGTTTTATTTTTCCATATTTTTTAAATTAAAAAACATGTGTTAAATCACAAAAATATAAATCAAATTATTTGAATAAAAATCAATTATATATGTATATATAAATATGACAAATAGGTTAAATTAAGGTATATAATGATAAATACTTCGAAATTAATTATTATTAAATAGTAGATTAGATTAAAGTAAGAATAAATACATTAGAGAAAAAGGCATAAATGAGAACGTATGCATCTTTATCCAACGTTTTGATATGAACATATCTCCAGTGGGGACATGTCTCCACTTTTTAAAATTCTTTTGATTGAAATGTAGTTTTGTTTTTACAAACCAATTATTCTAGACGTGGTGATGATAGGATATGAAAAAGATCAACTTATTTTTCTTTACCAATGTTTTTAGTTTTGATATTAAAAAAATAATTATATATATGAAATTATTTATATATGAATTTAAATTAATTTTAATGGTCAAATTTGACATGATTTTAATATATATAATAATAATGTTTATTAATATTAAATTTAGTTTTTAATGGACTTTTAAAAGGTTACAAATTATTTGGGTTATTTTAAAATATTAGAAAATATTAGTGAAAATATGAGAAAGGTCAATAATGTAATAATTTTTTTGAAATTGTGATTTAATGTGGATGTATGTATGATAGTGGAAAAGAAAGTGATTTACGATTTTAACCTTCTTAGCCTCACAAAGATGACAAATTTGTTCATTATGGAGTTCATAGAGTTTTTCATATCTTGACAATGTTGATTTTCTTCTTTACACTAGTAAAAACAGAAAAATATTTTTTGTCCTCCTCATTACATCTTAATCTTCTCTTATCCGCTAATCCTTTATCACACCATAAATTCTGGTAAAACTTAGATGCAATAAAATGCTTGATATTATTGTTATACTATAGAGTGGCCTCTTCTTTTATATCTCAGTTATTAGCCAAGATTTGGAATATTTTTGTAAACCTTGCGTGAGATGTGAATAGTTTTGAATGGAGTTTCAAGCAATTTTAGGAAACTTCTTGTCTTTCAGGTTGTTTACCTTGGTATTTCACATTAGGTAGCTAGTCATATATGTGTTCTCAATGGGGAATAAGATAGGGTGTATTACCTTTAATTTTGAGATTATAAGTTATACAACATTTTTAGATTTGCTCTATCTTTCTCCACAATTCTCTAGAGAAGTTACAACCCCAAATTTCACAACAATAGAATATAAGAGTGTTAACATTCTCGACGAGGATTTTCTTCTTTTCCTATATCAAATATCTAATCATTTACAATTGTTTTCAAGCTCATAATATGCTCTCCACACACATTTTAACATTTTCTCAATGTTTCCCATGGAGGGTGTGTTGGAGTGCGCCCCGCCCCGCCCCCCCCCTCACGCTAATATAATGACAGTTAAATTAAAGAGGAGCTATAACTCTTGGTTTGCTTGATAGTCTTCATATGCCTTGCATCAGTGGAAACATTAATCACAAGAAGAAAGAAACACCAACACATATGAGCCATCTCAGTGGCTCAATACAACGACTCTCCAATCTGTTCGAGTTATGATGTATTTGTGGGAAACCAAGAAAGGTGTACCATTTATAGGAAACTCATAATGAGGAAGGAAACACCTAATAATGTATTTGATGTTTCTATAATATGTATTCACTTTTTCTCATGCAAACTACTTGAGCAACTCAAAAAAGGAAGGCAATATCTAAATATTGTTTTGTTGTTTCCATGCAAACTATTTGTAATCAAGTTAATAAGAAGGCACCTTGCTTATAAAAGGAAACCTCTCCCTCATAATAGAATGGAGGTGTTATTTTCAGGATCTTCTTTTTTATGTCTCTGTTGTTGCACTGTGTTATGTATGATTAATCATTTTTAGATCTGCATGTAGATCAATTGGTATCATAGCGGACGATCTCAACACACTACTGCTCAACATCAAGGAGTAGATGGGAAGACATCCATCTATTCAATTTTTTTTCTATTTTCATAAACTCACGGCTCAGTAATTCCACACCCTTATTTTTTCAACGCCCTACCTAGCGTGCCTTCCTAAAGGCGATTGGAGCCTTCTCAGCACTGAGATCTACATTTTGATCTAATTGGGTGGATGAAAATTATGCCACCTCATAAGGCAACCAGATTTGAGAACTCAACCGAGGACTCACCAATCCAATATTTGGTCATGTCTCTCCATGAGCTAATCAATCTGCAACAATAAATATTCCCTCAAGGTCACATGCAGTTAGATACATGCTTTCAATTGCCTAAATTTTTCAAACCAAATGAATGTAGAGGTTGTCAATTCTTGGATCCACAGTCTCTCCAGCTATTTAAAAACATGTCCTAAGATGGTAGAGGACATGGAGGTTCAAATCGCGAGCCTATAGTTGGAAGGCATGGTGCAAGCATGGTTGGATACCTAGTTAGATAATAAGTCCTTAGTCATTGAGCTCTAAGAGATAAAAGAGACCATCCTTGCTCTCATCACATCTTGGGATGAATTATGCTAGACATTAAGATCACGCTTCTATCTCCCAGGATATATGTAGTATCTCCTTACAAAATGGTTATAGCTCTGCCAACTACTGAACTAGTCAATACAAGTCTACATCAAGGCCTCTTGCAAGTTGTGCATTCAATGACATATCTCTGATCTGGAGGTTGTCGTTGTCAAATTTAATTCTAGTTTGTTAATGGTATTTTCTCAATAAATTGAATTGCTTAATAGTACTTCCATGGACAACGCCTTTCTTTAAGCCTTGGTTGTGGAATGTAAAGTGGTTCCTCAAATCTGATCTCCTTAACCTAGATAAAATTCCTCTCATATTGGTCCTTCTAATGTGACCTTGGCCTCATCCTCCACACCTCACAATACCCCCTGGTGTACCTTCCATCAAACCAATTCACATAGTTCTATAAATTGTCTAGCACTTAAAGCTATGTGCACCAACAATACTTTTTTTACCGAGTTCGAGCAACAAATTTCTCCTCCCCCTCCTGCAATCGTTTCTCTTAACAATCCTACTAAAGTGGACCCGTCTCTTATTCTCCTGAATGCTAATGAATTCGACACATTTGTTGCATTATTTACCCATAATTGTCAAGTCAAGCATGAATTAGCTACTCTTATCCTTGACAATGGGAGTCAAAAGAATCTTGTGGACCATGAATTGTTTCAACACCTTAACCTTCCCACCACTTCACACCTAGCCCCATATCGACTCAGTTGGGTACAAAAGGAAATCCCTCGTCTTACTATCTCCCAATGTTGTGCAATGACCTCTGCTATTGGGACAAAGGTGAATTCCCTAGATCTAGTGGTATGATCTAGAACAACAGAAGACAAAAAGCTCCAAGTTTTCCTTAGAGAAATTAGATTAAGGAAAGAAGCCTACCTGGAATCTCTAGCAAACCTTCCTTTCCTCCTCGCTTGTAAGCTCGAATTCTAACTCCCAGTGCTATAATTAGAACCTACACACAACAACTAAAACAAGAAAAGGATCCACAACATCCACGTAATCTAAAATCTCAATTCAATGAATCAGCATGGCATTGCAATACATGAGTGCAAACATAACACGATAAAAATTGGTAAAAAAAAAAAAAAAAAAATTATGGGTTAAAGTAGTCACCAAAGATGTGGTATCAAAAATTCGATACATATATACAGGGACTTGGCTTCACCAGGAGAAAAGCGAATCACTGTGTGTATTTTAAATTAATTGGTGGTCGTGTTATTTATTGGGCTTGGATGTGGATGATATGTTGTTGATTGGAAATGATAAAGAAATTATCCAAGATTTGAAGACCCAATTGTCCTCCAAATTCGACATGAAGGATCTTGGTGTTGTAAACTATATTTTGGGCATGGAAATTAAACGAGATCATGCAAAGAGGAAACTCTGGTTAAACTAGAGAAAGTATGTCAAGACAATATTGTAGAGGTTTAATATGCAGGATGGTGAACCGGTCAAGGTTCCTATTCTTGTAGGTGTAAAGTTATCTATTGAACAGTGTCCCAAGACACAAAAAGAGGAAGAAGACTCGTCTCATCTTATATATGTGAGTGCAGTTAGTAGCTTGATGTATGCAATGGTTTTCACCAACTATCCCTTACGCATGAAGTGGGATTATTGAGCAGGTTTATGTCAAAACCAGGGAAGGAGCATTGGACAACAGTGAAGTGGGGTATTAGGTATTTGCACGGAAATAGTGATTATGGTTTTTTCTACCAAGGAAGACCAGGATTAGACAAAGTTTTGCACATATGTGGCTTTGTTGATGCAAACTGGGTTGGAGATCTGGTCGGATAAGATCTACAAGTGGATATGTGTTTAACCGATTTGGAGGAGTAGTTAGTTGGATGAGCAACAGACGATTTGTAGTGGCACTTTCAACAATAGAGTTTGAATACATGGCAACCACTCATGCAAGAAAGGAAGCAGTTTGGTTGAAGAGATTATGTTCAAGTATGGGGTTAGTAAAATGCACTATAAGGATAGATTGTGATAGCCAAAGTGCAATTTTCTTGGAAAAAAACCCTGCATATCATTCAAAGACAAAGCTCATTGGTGTTTAGTATCACTTTGTTTGGGATATGGTTGAAGATAAAAAGTTGTTGTTAGTAAAGGTGGACACTCTGAAGAATGTTACAGATGCATTGACAAAGTATGTGAGCATTGAGAAGTTTTCTTGGTGTAGAGAAAAAATGTGCATTGCAAGCGTCGACCAATGATTAAGCTCTCATGTGACCCTTGGTGTGGAAAGAAAACAACAAGTGGGATAATATTGGTTGTGTGTTATATTCTTTCCACGCATCATGGGGTCTGAGGTGGAGCCAAAGATAGGCTGGCCTAAGGATGGGGGGTGGACCTAAATATGGTGGACGGACCCAAGGATGGGGAGCAAACCCAAATATGGTGGGTGGACCTACTCATGGTTTTGTGCATGGTTTTCATCCATGGTTTTTTTGGCATAGTGGTTTTTTCCCATGGTATTTGTAGATCTGGACAAGTGAACTACAATATGTTCTAATACAGGGTTAGTGTATTGGGTTTTATGAATTCTTCGACATGTATATATATGTATTGTAACATTGAAATGAATATAATGAAAAATTAATCTAGTATTCCCAATTTTGGGATATAGGGGAAAATCTCTCTGTATATTTGTTTTATGTTCTCGCCAATGTATATTTTTCTATTTTAAGAATATGTTTGCAGGTAATTTATGTACAGGATTAAAACCTACAAGCACAAACATAAGGTAATACTTATCTTATGCAAGGACTGACAACTAAGAGTGGGACTCTAACTCTCCACCCAACCATATACAGTTGAAACCAAGTCTTACTTGCAACTGTCACTCTGAAACAGATTCCAAAGTTTGAGGTGGATTGCTTCTGAGGCTTTTAATTAACAACACAAGTAAAATAGGATGCCACTATGCCACATTTCCTTCATCCACCAGCTACACACTTGTCAATTACATTGTTCAAGCATATTCACATCCATGCAAACACATCATACTGCAAAGAACTTTAGCTCAATTTCAAGAGAAGAGAGTCCACTATAAGGAAGGTTCTTCAATGGTTAAGTTGTTAATGGGTAAATAAATCACTTCTCTAGGTGGTTCCTCAATGAGTCAAGCACCAGAGTTTCAGCCCCAAGGCAACTCTTGGTGATTCATCGGATCGCACAACACTTGAGCGATTCTTCCCAAATCTAGCAGGTTCATCAATCCATAAGCTTCCAATGGTTTCTTCAGCCTTACAGGCAAGCCACGCTCTCTGAAATAAATCACCCAACAAGCCTCACATAGAAGGTTCCTCAGTTGGTGCCCTTTGTCCATGATTTGATACAATATTACAGATCACTTGATCCCACGTTCGACTTTGTGTTCATACATAGTAACTCTAAACGTCGCGTTCTTTTTCAATGCCCACCTCCTCTACATCTTCAAAAACATACTAATTGCCCTCGCTTCTCGAGTATTTACACAACATCCCATGTCCTAACAGCATAGCCTATGTATGTCTTTAATTTTTGTCCTTTTCTTGTTGGTGGATGAAGCTAAAGGACGCTTGGACTAGTCCTTCCTCTTTTACTAAAATTTAATGCACAATCACCACATTTGATTATTTTCAACCAACTAGGACTGATATTTAAAACAAATATTCTCTCAAGCAATCTCTTACCCCAAGATTTGGAATTTGTATCCCTTTCTCAACCATTTTAATTTATAATTATATAATTATAAGGAGAAAATTTTACGAGGGGAGTTCGCCCGCAAGGAATGTCACATGAAACATACTAGATAGTTAAGGCTTCAATTGTTCAAACCTTATAAAAGAATTAAATAGAATAGGAAGATATCTCACATACAATTCCAATAGTTGAAGGTAAATATGAAGCTATGTGTAAGGGGGTTTGGGGAATTGAATTATCAATCACTTAGGCGCCAAAGGGGGAAAATAATCAAAAGGAGGTGGATGGCTCATGGAACTCAATGCAATCTAATTAGCATGATGGAAGACCCACAACAATAAACTTAGGAAAGAGAAAGAATGACTAGGAAATTTAGGGATGTGTTTGTGGAGGAGAATGTTCAACTTCCCTCTGCTTGATCTTTGGTTTGGTTTCTATTAATTTTTTTCTTTATTATCATGTGCAATCATAGATAATTTCCAATGATATTTTTTGCAAATTTGTTGATAAGAAATATGATGACATGTACAAGTTCAATGATATTAAGCTAACGGAGATACAAGTTTCACATGAGGTAATGCCCTACCAATAAATGTTTGTGATCTCTTTTTGTCCATAATATGAAATAAATCTGTGTTTTTATTCTAAAAGAAATGATTGTAACAAACACAAACTCATATTTCCGAAGCAAAAGTCTATAGATATATTTTTATAAATAATATGTTTATTTTCATTTATTAAAAAATAATGATAATGCAATTATTTATGTGATTTTTAATCCTTTTGATGTTAGATTTTATATGATCCTAATTTATATGGTGATGATGGTTAGCGTTTGCTAGGACTAAATTTGGTTTGATAGACAAATAGAAAGGTAAGGAAATTACTTGGGTTTCTTTAAGAAGGACTAATAAACCAAAGGAAATTACTTGGGTTTCTTTAGAATTATATGTCTATTTTCAATGAGAGAGAGAGAGAGAGAAGAATTCCTAACTCACCATAGTTTTGATGAGTGAAAATGTTAGGAAGGTCGATATTGTAACAAATATTTTGAAATTGTGATTTAATGCTAGCATATGCAAGACAATTTAAGAGAGGATGTTATTCATTTTCAACCCTCTTAGTGCCACAAAGATGACAAATTATTTTGACCCATGATGTTTTAGGAATTGTCCAATGCCTTACTTCACTATGGAGCCTAAAAGAGTTTGACATTATTTTGGCAATGTTGATTTTCTTCTTTATGTTAGTCAAAACAAAGAGATATTCTTGATCTTCTAAATTAGGGTTGATCGCCTCCTTAGAGTATCTTAATTTTCTTTTATCCTCCATTATTTATAGTGCCACAATTTATCCTTAAAATTAGATGCAATAATATGCTTAGTATTATAGTTGTTCTTCAGAGTAAAATCTTTCTTTATATATCATGATTTAGCCAAGACTTAGGATCTTTATGCCAACCTCGGTTGAGTTGTAGGTGGGTTTGGCTAAAGGATCTGCCATATTTGTGAGAATGGGAGCATCGAGGATGAAAACCACTTCCTCTTAGAGTGCCCTACGTACAACCACATTAGATCTCAATTTTACAACCTTTGTTACAATACTGACCTTCCTAGCCTTTTAAAATGCCAAAATTATAGTGAACTCGGGAGGCTTCTCTCCAAGCTTTTTGAGCATAGGAATAAAATCTTAAATCAAAATAAATAATTTGTCTTCTTAGGTTCGATAGATCATTATTTGGTCTTAGTGAACGTTAACCATCATCATCATCATCATCAGGGAATCTTTTTTCTTTCATATTGTTTACCTCGGTCTTGTATATTCGGTACCTAGTCATAGTTGTGATCTTGATGGGCGAAAACTTTCTTATATGAAGGGGATAGGATAGCCTAGTGTATTACATTTTATTATGGGACTATTACTTACTTCTATTAACCTTGAGGTCTCAATAGAATTCAACCCCTAAT
Source organism: Pinus taeda (assembly GCA_000404065.3). Lineage (NCBI taxonomy): Eukaryota > Viridiplantae > Streptophyta > Pinopsida > Pinales > Pinaceae > Pinus > Pinus taeda. The sequence continues at coordinate 137,244 of APFE031398800.1, forward strand.
ATTAGGTTGTGATACTTAGACTTTCAAATATTCAAAAGACTCATGCATAAGTTAGTGAGTGCAAATCTGATTGTAGAGCAAAGTTAACAAATTATGGTGAACATTCTATCTTAAACATCCCAGTGAAAAAAGTTAAAAAAAAAAAAAAAAAAAAACACCAGTATAAAATTCTCCTTTTCTTCTATTTTAATTATATTTTACAAAATAATTAAAATATTATGCTTATGTGGTAGATATTATGCTTATTAACTTATATTGAACTTGCATATTTCAAGAGCTTTTAGGCTTTTAAATATATTATTGAAAAGTTTTTGCTTTTAATAAGTAACCAATTGCTTAGCTTTTTTCCATATATTCTTAGCTAAAAAAAATTGCAATCTTATTATAATATAGATATTTTAGGTTAAAAAAAAAATTATACTTTTTCTAAAAATATAACATCATGATAATGTTGAGAATTCAGTCCAGCGTAAAAAATTATATGTGTTTGCTTTGTATATATTTAATTTAATTAAAATAATAATAATAATATAAATTATCTAATTTTGCCTGTAGAGGTTTGGTCTCGTGGCCAGCGGACGATCTGCTAAGTCGTCTGTGACGCTGTACAGGTCACAAGTTTGAGTCTCGTCTTAACCGAGGGCCGTTCTTGCAGGCTGGGCGGTTCCTCCTAGAGGTTATAGTGGCAGTCGGTGGGATTCGACCCCGTGTAATGCGAGTACGATACCACCGCCATTGCTGATTTCGCTAGTCACCAAAAAAAATGATCTAATTTTAATTAATCAAATAAATAAAAATAGAATATAACGATTAAATAATTATTCCACCCTTTAAATAAATAAAGATAGAAGGTTATGATTAATTAATTGGCCGATAAGAATTCAATCAGCTTAGAATTTTATATAAATATATGTGTTCCTTGTGTATATTATTTAATTATATATATATAATATATATATATATATATATTATATATATATATATATATATTATATATATAATTTTAATTTTAATAGATAATAAATAAAAATAGAATATAATGATTAAATAATTGTTTATTTTTAAATAAATAAAATAGATGGTATGATTAAATAATTGGCTGACTCTTTATTAAAAGATGAGAAATCAACCCAGCTTAGAATTTTATATGTATAAAGTTGAGGTTTCAACAAAGTTGAGAATATATCTATATATAAAAATAATAATAAAAAGATGAGGTTATTTGAATTTGTAAAAATATTTTTTTATGATAAAATTAAGTTTGGAATAGGGAACAAATAATTATGTTGAAATTGCTTATTTTGTTCGCAATTGAAAAAGGAATCTGCTATCTTCATATTTATAGGACTTGAAGATAGTAATAAATTGGTTCAATAACATTACTAGATGTCACATTTACATACTCAGTGCCATCTTGGAAGAGATAAAAATTTAAAGCTTTCCTTTGATGAAACTTTAGTTTGTCACATTTACAAGGAAAGAAATGGGGTTACCAATGCATCATCTAAAGAGAATTTTTCATAAAATATGGGTACTTGCGCACATAAAGGAGCGCAAGGAAAATGGCTATTATCACAAACCATTCATTGAGGGACTTTAGGCAGTTGACTAATATCATTGCATCTTTCTCTTTTTAGTTATATATATATATATATATATATATATATATATATATATATATATATATAATAGCACAGTACAACATATTATTGTTTTTTGCTATTATCACAATACTTAAAATAAACTTTCATGTTGTTTATTTAAACTTTGTTGATGATTTGGGGTCGAATGTCCATATACAAACAAGTTTTATCACAGCCACAGGAGGCTGGTTTTGTTAGTTTTTCTTTTCATGTGTTCTCATACAGGTATATACTAATGAAAACATGCATACATGGTTTTTTTGGTACGGCTTTTTTTGTACAACTTTTAATGGTTGGATTTTTAGTGATATTTTCGACAAATACAAAATGTAATTTTTAGTATGACAGAAAGTTACGAAATTTTCTTAAAAAAAAATTGTAAAAATGTGTGATATAATATTGCTTATTTTCATCCAAACAATCATTTTTTTTCACTGCCCTCTGCCTCCCCGAGCTCTGCGAGCTATTCGTGCACTCATGGGCTGGTTGGTCTTGCTAGGGCTGCGCCTCTCTGCAATGGATGAGATGGGCTCATCCCAGGCTCCTAATATCAATCTTCTGTCCTCCCCCAAAGCTGAAGATGTCGCATTCAAGACTCTTTTGGCTTCGCTGCAAGCCAAGAAGAAACTGAATGCTTCGAAGCTTGTTAAAAAACTAGAAAACTTTCCAGAGGTCTCCCTTCCTCTGGAAGGCCCAATTAGGGTTGCTCTGTCGCTGGCAGAAAGGGCCCTGGTAGGTTAGTTCACTGGCCTTTGGCCTTCTCCCAAAGCCACGGGAACCTGGGTCTGCAGAAACTGGAGACCATTAATCAAGCAAAGTGTCACCTCGTATATTCTAGGGCGAGGTTATTTTCTGTTCGAGTTTATCTCAAAAGAAGGCAAGGATATAATCTTCAGGAATAGGCCCTATTTTATGGGTCCTCAAGGTCTCTATTTGAACAGATGGAATCCCAATTTTGATCCAGCTCAAGATGTTCCATCAGCGGTTCCAGTGTGGGTAAGGATTTCGAATCTTCTTATGCATTGCTGGAACTGGGACTCCCTTCAACATATTGGCAACATGCTAGGCAAATTCATAGATCGCGCAAACACCAAGGATCAATATGACTGCGCTCATATCTATGTTGAAGTAGATCTAGAAGTGGGACTGTCGGAGGCTATAAAGATAAACGTAGGAAGTTGGAGTCATGTGCAAAAACTTGACTATGAGCAGGTTCCTTTCAAGTGCCGCAAGACTAGGAATACAGACATTTTGCCAAGAACTGCACAAAAAATGAAGAGGTAGTGCAAGGAAAGGAAGAAGGAGGGAAGCAGGTCAAAAGGTCAAGGGCTAACCCTAAACTTTCAAACCCTCCTGGAGCTACAAAAGGAAAAGGGTTGCAGCCTTCTTCTAGTGGCCAACCAAAGGCACAAGAGAATGTGTTCACCCCTCTTTCCTCTACCTCAATCGAAATACATGAAACTGAACAGCAGCAGAAGGAGGCAAATGAGAAAGGGATCCTTGAAAATTCCAGGCAAGGTGAGAGCATAACAGTAAGCCCTAAGGAAAAGGCTACAGATATGGAAGAGGAAGACCTAGATTCTAAAGAATCTGAGGAGGAAGGAGAAATAGGAGATTCCCAAACATTGTCCCGCAGATCTACAAGAGGAAGGAAAACTGATCGAGAAAAAAGAGAGTGAGAAACATATAAAGACAAACTCCAAGGTAGCCAACCAACATCGGAGAAGCTGCTAGCAAAGACATCGAAGATTACAAGAAGCCATGGATAGGGGCCCAAAGGGGCCACCCATTCTCAGAAAGGTAAATAATGAATATTCTCTCCTAGAATTGCAGGGGGTTGGGAAGCAAGCACAAATAAGAAGCAATGAGAAGTTTGATTAGAATAGAAACCCCAGATATCCTTCTGATCTAGGAGACTAAGTTGGAGGAGAAGAGCTTCCTCCAAGTAAGCAGGAACCTATGGAGAAAAAGTGGAGGGTGGGCTATCTCAGCCCGAGGTGCATCAGGAGGGCTGGGAGCTCTTTGGAATGAAGACAAGTTGGAATTGGTCAATGGAAAGCAGAATAGACACTGGGAGCTTATGCAACTCATAAGCTGAGAAACAAGGGAGGCCTTTAGCCTCTTTAATGTGTATGTGCCGATAAACGCAGGGGAAAAGAAGCAGTGTTGGGACTCAATCAAACTCATGGCTAAGGAAGAAACGTTGAGAAATATTATTATCGCAAGGGATATGAATATAATCCTAAGCTCCTCTGAGAAGAGAGGTGGCAACATAGTAAGAGACCCAGCGAGGGAATGGGTGGAGGATATCATGCAAGAGTGGGATCTGCTCAACATCAAACCTCTGAAAGGTAAGTATTCTTGGTCAAATAAAAGAATTGGCCCTGGCCATATTGCTGAGAGATTAGATAGATTTCTTATTCAAAGTTCCTATCTACTCCTTGGTTTAGAAGCTAAGATGCTCATCCTTCCATGCACTATTTCGAATCATAAACCCATAAAGCTGGAACTCTCAGCACATAGAAATTTTGGTCCCATTCATTTTTGATTCAGTGCTATGTGGATAAGGTATCCAGACTTTATGGATAAGGTTAAAGAGAGCTGGAATCGTCCTGTCACAGGGTCCCCTTTCTTTGTTTGGGAAGAAAAATTAAGAAGAGTAAAGGTTGCATTGAAAAACTGGGCTAAAACTCTTCCAAATCCAGTTGATGAAAGGAGGATGGCCCATGCCTCCCTCGAGAAGCACCAACTGCAAATGGAAGAGGAGGAACCCATGGAGGAATCGACAGTCATAGAAGGAAATCTGCAGCAAAAATTCCACAAAGCTTGTCTGCAAGAGGAAGAATATTTGAGGCAGAAATCACGTAGCCTGTGGTTGAAAGCGGGAGACAGGAATACCTCCTTCTTCCACAAACAGGCCCAAGCTAGAAGGTCCTTCAACACAATTTCTGAAATAAAAGAAGATCGTGTTACCCATAAGGACTTTACAAGCATCAAAGGGGTTGCCTTCTCCCACTTTTAGAAACTATATAATGAAGTCGAGGGAATGAGCCAGGACACTATGTTCTTGGACGTTGTCCCCTCCAAGATCTCTTCAAATATGAATCAACAACTGGAAGCTAAAGTCACTAGAAAAGAGATAAAGGTTGCGCTCTATGAAATGGAGCTGAACAAAGCCTTGGGTTCGAATGGCTTCACTACCAGATTCATTCAAGTCTATTGGCAAATAGTGAAGAAGGATCTGCATAGAATGGTATCCAAATCTCAGTGATACCAGAAAATTGGAGGAAGCACGAATTTTGCCTTTCTCGCCCTCATTCCAAAGGAGAAGGGAGCCAACACCTTTAACAGGTTTCGTCTAATTTTGTTATGCAACATTGGCTACAAGCTCATAACAAAAGTGATTTCCAATAGAGTGAAGGCCCTCTTGCCCTCCATTATTCATGAAAACCAAGGGGGATTCGTTCATGGCCAACAAATCATGGACAACATAATCCTTGTGCAAGAGCCAATTCATTCTAGCTTGCAGCAGAAAGAAAAAGGTATGGTGATCAAGTTGGACCTTGCTAATGCGTTTGACCGAGTTCATCACAAGTTTCTCTTTGGCGTGATGCACAAGTTTGGGTTTGGTCAGGAGTTTATCAGATGGGTTCGAGCATGCATCTCTGAGCCCTGGATTGCCCCTCTGGTGAATGGAAGAGAAAAGAAGTTATTTAAAGCCTCTAGAGGGCTGTGATATGGATGTCCTCTTTCCCCTCTTCTTTTTGTTTTGCAAGCTTCAATTCTGAGTTTTTATTTAGAAAAGTGCCAGATAGACCAAGAAATTATGGGTCTTAGGACCACTCGAGGTGTCAAGGATATCAACCTTTCATTGTTCGCTGATGATTCTCTTTTGTTGGGTGCTACCTTCGTGTACTCTGCCTCCAGAATCATAAAAGTGTTGGACGATTTCTGTGGGACTTCGAGCAACAAACTAAATGAAGCAAAATGCCATTTTTATGGCTGGAATATCTCCAACAGCGAGCTCTCCTCAATTTCTAGATGTATGGGTTTCACTGGCTCTGCTTCTTGGAACTCCTTCATCTATTTGGGCCTTCCTATCTTCCAAAGGAGGCACTCCAGTAAAGATTGGCTCCCAATGGTCGAGAAATTTAAGAAAAAAATTCAGTCTTGGGGCTTCTCATGGTTGAACCTTGCAGGGAAAATAGTGCTTATTAAGTCTTTCCTATCTAGCCTGCCCATCTTCCAATTCTCGACCATGCTGGCTCCCTCCAGCATTCTCAAGAAGATGGAGGAATGGATTTGAAGGTTATTTTGGAAAGGAGGCAAGCAAAATGACAGGAAGATCCCCCTTGTCAATTGGGACAAAGTTGCCAAACCTCTGCTAGAAGGAGTTCTGAATTTCAAGGATCTAAGGACTCAAAATATTGCTATCGGGGCTAAGATTTTGTGGAGACAAATAGCTTCTAAACCAGGCTAGCCCCAAAAGGCGTTATGGAAGAAATATTTCAGGGGTCAGAGGCTACGAAGCTTGGATGACCTCACCCACACCAGCAAAGGCTCTCAAATTCAGAGGCTTTACATGCAGGCCTTACCATTGATACAAAAGCATTCCTATTGGATCCCAGGTAATGGCAAGCTCATTAATATTTGGACTAATAAAATCATGAGTGAAGAACCTTTGGGTGAAGTCCAAGAGCTCTCTGAGCTTCGAAGCTGGACGTTAAATAGTGGCATCAAAACTTTGTGGGATATTTCTGGCTGGAAGGATAATTCGTGGGTAGGTTGGAAGAAGCCTCAAATGTCGAATGCTCTAGATCAGGCATGGTCATTCCTGCTGACTAAGCTGAAGGGAATGAGCCCAATGAGCATCAGGAAACAAGACAGGAGAGGCTGGGGCTCTCTAACTGGTTCTTATACTGTTGCACAAGGTTATGCACAGCTCAGAAAAATTCCCCACGTCCCTTGTTACCCAACGACTTGGCGAGGACTCTAGAGGCAGAAATGTGTGCCAAAAATCGATTTTTTCAGCTGGCTGTTGTGCCACAACAGCATTTTAACTGAGGATAAACTGAAAAAGAAAGGCTTCGTGGGCCCTTCCAGATGTAATCTTTGTCTGGAAAATGAGGAAGATGCCACTCATTTATTGATTGAATGCAAGTTTGCCAAGAGTATTTGGGCTGATGCGTTTTCCTCATGGGGATCCTCTGTGTCATCTGCCAAACTCTATTGCTAGATACTTTGTTGATTGGGCTCATCTCTATCCCGGAAAACTCCCCAATAACAACTTGTTCAAGGTAGCTTGGATGGTTTATCCAAAATTCATTTTCTGGCAAATATGGATTGAGCTCAACCACATAATTTTTCAAGAAAAAGCGCAGAACGGTAACCTTGTTTTGTCAAAAGCCAACAGCCTGCTCGAGGAATTTCTCGGTGAGAAATTTGAGAAGCTGGGAAAAATAATTTAAATCCTCAAGAACTGGCATGGGGGAGCAAGCTTGGCCTTTAGTTTTCTGAGGAGGAGAGACATTCTAAACTACGAAAAACTGGAAGATCAGGCTTGCTGAGGGTGATTTCCGCATTTGGCTCCATAATTGTGATAGTTCTTCCTTGTTTTTTGATGGGGCTGCCAAAAACAATCCTGGAATTGCTGGGGCAGGGGTTGTCATCAGGAATGTGAATGGCTACATAGAGAACAGGTATGCCTGAGGCCTAGGCCACAGTACAAACATGCAAGCTGAGGCCATAGCTTTATTGCAAGTTCTTAAGTATTAATTTATCATCAAAATAAATATTATATGATTATAATTAAAATAAAATTGGAAAATTGAATATTATTTATTACACAGTCGACCTTCCTTTTCCCTAATCAAAGCAGCTTACCTCATAGCTATTTATATCTTGTAACTGAGCTCTTCTTCTATCAACATTCAATAAGAGTCCTGATGATGGATCCCTATTGGGGTTTGAAATGTTGACAGCAAAATTGTTTTTACTGTGGGTTCTCCGGTCACAAAGTTAGAAAAGCATATACACCTAGGGATTCATTCTTAGGTTATTAACTATTATAAGGGTTTTGTCATAAACCCTAATCTTCCAAACCCTAAATAGCTAGGGTTTCCTTATATGATTTAAATATTATCAACAAACCCTAAATGACTAGGGTTTCATTATAACATCAACAAACTTTAAGCATCAAAAGGTTAAGGTTTTATAGTGAACCCTAAAGGTTAGGGTTTTACCAAAGTGAACAAAAGATAAAAAATATGGCAAGGGTTGATTTAACCTAAAGATTAATCACCCTTATAAACAAGAATCTTTATGATTCAAAACCCTAGACATGGGAGAGTTAGTAATATGAAGCAAATTTCAAAATGATCATACCTTTTAATAAGAAGAAGACTAGCAACAAACCATGTGGTCTTAAACATATCTTGAGTTGCTCCTTTTTACAAACCTTGTAGGGTTTCTTGTTGAGGGGCTCCCTCTGCAACGAAACTTCTTTCCTTTTATTGAAGTCTCCCCCTTGATTTTATAGTATTCCTGCAAACTTTCCTTCCAAGGAAAAACACAAGAGAGAGGATTATAAACAAGCACAAATAAAATTTTGGACAAATAGAGGGAATCAATAATGAAAAGGAATAAAGAACATGATACTTATCTTTTGTGTAAAAAGTGGGAAAGCTCCCTAGACTTGTGAGGGATTCCTATAATTCATCAAAACAACTCAAGAACAAAACATATAAAATCTATAAACCCTAAAAAGAAAGATTTAAAACAAAAACCTATACTATAGGTGAAGGATATATGAGACTTAATAAAATAAGTCTTTGACTTCAGACTCCTTTTCGAGGGTTATCATCATCAACAACATTTGCGTGGCCCCTTTCTCTTTTCTTGTTCTTAGGATTATCAGGACATTGATTCTTATAGTGTCCCATCTGGTGATAATGATAGCATTATATTTTAGAAAGGTCAATCTTCCCTTGATTTTTCTTTGGTCCCTTAAACTCAGGAGGTCGAAAATCTCAGGAGGCTTGGCATACATGTTTTTGGTTAGATATTATCTTTGATGTTTTGTTTAGCTGGATGTATTGATGAATTGAACTCTCTCTCTCATAAGGAAAGATTTTGCAGGGTTTTCCCTTGTGGATTTTGCCCTTTCCATAGGCCTAAATCTATGTATCTCTTGTTTATTGTCTCATTGTTGTTTCTACTACTCTTTCACGTTCAAATGGTTGAAATTTTCTTGTATAATTGCTTGATGATGCAATATGGAACTAATGCTAATTAATCATTAGTAGTTATCATGTGAAAAAAATTGTTCTAGTATGCTTCTACTAGAAATTTAACAGATATGACCCATTTTTCACCCCTTTAACATTTATAATGTTTTTCCTAGGCGGATCACGTTCTGTTAATTAAAATTTTCCCCGCCTTAGCCTACGGGAACTTATTAGGCTAGTGGAACCTCGTCTTATGCCTCCTAAGCGGTTGGGGACATACAATTTCAAATTTCTAAGAAACTTGACCCTTCAACATATATTTTACAATCATTAGAGGGGGGAATTGAAAGCCTCCTCGTGAATGGGCAAATTTTAAAGATTTTTTGTTTTTTTTGCATTACTTGATGAATATTATTGTAAATATTGTTTGCATTGGATGTTGTTTATGTTATTATGTTTGATTTTTGTTGTTGGTTTCTTGCAAATTTACTTCTTTGATATTCTATATTGTTCTTTGGTATTTCTTTGGTTTACTAGTACTTTCTTTATGATTTGATATTACATACTTTTTCTTTTTCTTATGTTGATATTTGCTTCACTTAGACTTCATATTCGAATGCATTGCAATCTGTTATAAATTAGTAGGGATTTTTTGCGTTATGCGAATTATTGATTTAAGTCTTGACTACTTAAGTAGTAGCTTCTTATGAAGATATTTTTTATCTGTTATTTTTATCAGAGCTCCACCCACTTCACACTATTAAGGTCAACATTAGTAATAGTTGGAAATGAGAGAAAACTCATTGGTTGGTTTCTTATACACCAAACTTCTACTAATCAAAATAACCTCGTATTTGCCCACTTTTGTTACACCCATACATTCACAATGTTTTTATACATATTAAAAATGATGAAAATTATAAAAACATGGAAGTTGAAGAAAACTTTTCATAAGTGTGGGAAGTACAAGTAAACTCGTCAGGGCTATGGATACCTGTTGGAGCGGGTCAATACTAGTATGATACCAAGGCATATTCATCACAAAATCTTGTTGATGCCACCAACCAGTAGTCTTGGATCAATCGTTGGAAAATAGGTGAAGAAGATACTTCAAAAGCTTTGTTTCACAATCACAAAACAACAATGATGGCATCATCAAAAAGAATTGTTGCTGATTTTTTTTTGAAATAAATCGGCAGCAACACCTAATGCAGGGCACTTCAATTTGATGCATAAGATCTCCAAATAAGTGCATGAAGGAGGCTCAAAACAACCTTAATAACATGCCCCACTCCATCCAATGAAAACAAGTTAGTGCTTCTTAAAAACATGATAAAATCAACTTCCTTTGGACAAATCACCACGAAAAACTCTTCCAGGAAAATCACCATAAAATCAGCCTTTTTCAAAAAACACATCATAAATCAACTTCCTTTGAAATATCTGCAATATACTATAGCTATAAAATAAAGAAGGAATGTGTTGACATTAGAAGGTTGGTTTAAACCCTAGAAAAACCGTCGAAAGAGTGTTGTTCTTTAAATGAGGGTTTATGTCCTAGAAAAAGCTTAGAAAATCCAAAAGTACAATGTTGAATAAGGTAAGGGAGGCTCATACATGCTCTAATACCATGTTTTTTTGTCCAATATGGGCCACGAACCTCAGAGATAGGTGACTGATATGTCGATGGAATATTTGTACCAAATAGATCCACCCAAAAGGATCACTTCCTATTGGCTCAACAACGGAGCTTAACCTTGAGAGTGTCGAGAGAATTGAATCCATGACCTCTCAATAACAATGGTACTTTAATGACGGAGATTCAACCAATTGAGATAACCCTCGGGGTTTCATATATGTGGTTCATGTACCCCGAAGATCGGTGACTGCTACGTCCACATAATATTTGTACCAGGCATATCCACCCAAACGGATCACTTCCTATTGGCTCAACCATGAGTCTAACCCTGAGAGTGTCGAAAGAACTGAACCCATGACCTCTCAATAGCAAAGGTGCTTTAACTACAGGGACTCGACCAATTGAGTTATCCCTCGAGGTTGAACTAATACCATGTTCAGATCCATGAGAGAGAAATGTTTGAATAGTACCTGTTACCCACCACCTATGGGTAGTATGCATAGGAGACTTTTTTTCTCCTAGATGGTCCTCAGTTGGCAGTGAGCAGCCCCTTGCAGCCACCAGATAGCTCGATGTGCCATCGTCTTTGCCACCCAAGTCAGCCATGTGGTCCCTCACCCACTTGTTATGATTGCATATTTGAAGGTGGGCCTCTCAACCCCGATGGTATTGCTTTCATTGGTATAGTTGAGTAATTTTCCTTACTTGTCATGGGCACTTTTAGGCATGGATTGGTGGGGGGATTCGACGGAAAGAGTGGGCTAGGTTTGTATTCTTGTCTCCACTGCCCGATTCCGCGGTTAGCCTTGTATTCTAGTCTCGTGGGATCTCTTTTATTGGCCACTAGCTTTAGGGTTGGCACTACATGAGAAATCCCAAATTTGGTTGCGTGGTCCTGCTAACTATCGCCACATACATCATCCCATTCCACTCATTTTAGCCTTATTCATCTCTTTTTCCATCCAGGTCCACATGTGTCCATTGGGTCCACATGGTGTTAACCTCCCCCTCCCCTTGTCCACACCTTGGGTTGGGCCTAGAACGATGCTCCGGAGGTTGATGCGGCTAAAAAGAAAGGTAAAAGCTTAATTTGGCCACTCTCAACAGGAAATGTACCACAAAATGCAAAATATGGTCGGGACATACAAATTTAGCACGTGGGCAAAAGCCAAACATGAGCTCTTCCCCTTATCCATGGCCATCACCCTGGTTCCTATGGGCCCTAGACGAGCCCCCTCCATCATTAAGGAACCCATGATTGTCCCAACCCTTGGTGGGCAATGAACTGCCCCACCTTAAGGGGGTATACACTACGATATACTACACATCATGCTCATATCTCCTAGAGCCCCGAGCGGTTATGAAGAAAAATCAATCAAAGGCAAAATGCATATGAAGAAGGGAAAAACAAAGGCCGAGTTAACTCATTTACCATGGTTTGCTCCCTCCTACACTCATATACCCAGGTGTGGGCTTCCCCTATTATAGCTACCCTCGTAGCATGACATGTGGCCTTGATGATTCCCTTGATTCCTGCTCTGTTCCATTACTATATCATTTACCACCTACTACTTGAGGGTTGTACCATGGACATGTCACCCCCTTTAAAGGCTGAAACCACCCAATAGGGTCCTTGATTAACCCCCTTATTGAGCTTGGAGACGCTTGTACATGCCAAAACCCACTATGGAAGGACATGCCACCATGAAGTGCCCCCTTAATTCCATGACATATAAACTCTTTTACTTGATTATTCTAATGATTTGTTATATTGGAGGGCAAGGGGACACATTGGATCTTATGAGGATTGTAGGTGGATCTCCATTTGAGGCTTGGTCTCCCTATATGGGGTCTTAGCCTTCCAGAGGGCCACATTGGCATTTGTAGGGTGAGCATTGACAGTCATGGGCCTTCACCATAGCAGAGAGTACTTCATGGATTCCCAACACTATTCATTGATTGCTCGTGTGCCACCTTTTGGACGAGGATGGTGCACTTGGTTCACCATGCCCAACCGACTCCACACTTGCACCATGCACTTGGCAGATGTTCCAGGGTACAGAGGATGTCCCCTGCTGCAGAGAGGGCTTATACCGTCATCTTGGCCTTTACAGATGGTCCACATGCATTTTTGATCCACTTGGAGACCCATGAGGATGTCCTTGTGCCCCCACACCCACTTGGGAGCACCACAGGCTTTTGCTTGGAAAACAAGGGGCCAACCCCGTGTCCATTATGTTTGGAGTCCATTCTCTCACCATGACATGCTTTGGAGTTCATTAGGCCTTCTCGTTGGCCCAACGACTCATTATATTGATTATTTTGCCCTCTTGAGAAGCTTATTTTTCATGTTATGGAGCTATTTGGTGGGTTTGTCACCAATTAGGGTGTTATTTTGCACATTAGAGGTACTTTTAGGGGTTTGTGAGGCTAATTAGACCAATTGAACTATTAGAGGCTCATATAAATACAAGTGAGGCCTCATTTGTAACTCATCATCACTTGGATTGGGTTATTTGCTCTTGTTAAAATCTAGCTATCCCTTTTGGAGGACAAGTTTGGATGTTATGGATGAATTTTGATGTTTGGATATCTCTCTCTTTTCTTGGAGCTTCATTATTGACATAATTTGATGATTGTGTATACTCTTTTATACATGTAAGTACTCTTTTAATGCTTATTCTTGTCATTTACTTCTGTCACATGAATGTTGCTAGGTTTTTTGCTATAGAAGTATGGAATTCATTGTTGCTCTATATGAAATTGTGGGAACTTTTGGTCTTTATAGTGTTGCATCATGTCATGGGCCATGTATGAATGGGTGAATGTTCTCAGAGATAATTTATCTTAAATACATCTCGATAAGTCATCGTTTATTGCAAACCGAAGTATAAAGTCCTTGCAACGACTGTTCTCATGCTCTAAATGCCATGTGAAGTTGTTGAAGGCCTCCTTTATTGGGTGAATTCTTCCCAAACCATAAATTCTCCTTGACTCCATCACTCTCAAAGGACAAGGCACTTATCCTCCATTGGTGATCATTTTCAATGCTTATTCTTTTCACCTCTCTCCTTTTCTAGGCCTAGCCTACATAGGTCACCTAGGGCATCAATTATCCCACAATCTAGCCATCCAAACACCTTGAAAATTGGTCCACAACTATGCTAGAGTCTTCCCAAGGGGTCCTCCAAATTTGAGCACAATCCGACGGTGGAATCCCGAGATATCGCAAGCCCTAGCTCGAAGATCATTTCTCTCCCTAGGCTGGTTTTGGGTTAGTGTCCTCATTTGGATCATTGCATTCAAATTTCAAAATAAAATTAGTCCTTTGATCCTATTCTCTTCCCTAATTAGGTCAAGCCCCTCTTTGGTTGATCAACTCCATACCCTTGACCTAGTTTGGGTCCACCTGGGTTCTCTGTGATCTCGCAACTTTATAACTCAAATTCCACAAGGATTACATAGAATCCATTTCTCCATAAGGATCCTTAAGTCTAGGGAGCCCCTTTGCAAGGCATATCCTCCAACCCTAGGCCAAGGTATCCTCATAGCCCTTCTTAGAGAGCCCATCACCTTGCTTCTCAATCAAGTAAGTTATTTAATTGAGTCTCTCTTGTGAATATGCTTTAGGAATCACTCCTTATTCGATCAATGATCCATTCATCATTTTGATTCCTCTTATATCGGATATCCTCCCATCGGTGAAAGTCCGTAAAGAGAAGGGAGCCTTAATTGAGGTGACATTGGGCTATCGCTCCATTGTTGCCCCTTGACCTAGTAGTTACTCTATAGGATCCCCTCCTAGGACCCATGCTAGTTTGAGCGGTAACAGTACCAACAAAAAACCCTAAATTTGCACGAAGAGAAATAACTGAGCACAAGGGCAAAAGATAAATCTGCACTAGTGCGTAATAGAAGAAATAAAAAAGCACGCCTTTGGAGATAAATCACCCTAGGACACTAGAGCATAACACTTGAGAGAAAACCCTTGAACAATAGATCACACGATGAAAGAGAGCTCAATGCTAGATATAGTGCTTGTAGGCTAAATGTGTGACTTACTTGCATAAGAGAGCAATAGACCTAAATGATATTACAAGTGAGTCTTGTGTTATACACAACTCAAGAGGTAGGGTGACCTCCCTAAGAGGGGTCACAGACCCCTATAATGACTAAGTTAATCTTAACCACTTAGGATTACAATCAATGAGTGTTGACTAGGTTGGCTTTATACCAGATTTTAGAAGCACACCAATACACAATAATGATGATTATAATGTAAGGTTGGCCATGGCTGTGTGTGAAGATTACACCATCTTTTCAATAGATATGCTATTATAAGCTTAGTAAATATGGTCATGATAGATTGTTTTTCATTCTTATAGCACCATGCTTCATATTTTAGGCAAGATATTAGCAAGATATGTAAATTGTTCTTGTCTTCGAAGAGATTGACTTTTTGGAGATTCAAAAATGTAGTTTGTCAGTTAGTATGTTACATTCAAATTTCTACCCTTATTTAATACTTTGACATAATACATTTTCTTAATGGATTGTATGCATGTGTTTAAACTTTATATATGGTCGTTTAGTGCAGGGATTTTCCATTATTGGACTTTTAGCATTTTCCATTTCTACCTTGTATGAGTATGGTTCTTTGAGGTTTGGGTGTTGGTGTGTGAGATTTTGAACTTGTAGTCGCAGATTGAATCTGTGAGCATTTCTGGCTAAAGTGAGGCCTTTGCAATACTCGTACTTTACTTTTCAATTAATGATATTCTTGAAGGGTGGAGGGTGTTGAGAAATCTAGGGGAAACTAGATTAGGTGATTTCTCTTACTTTGATAATTGCTTGTGATGTATTTTTACTTAACTTGATTAACTTATTCTTTTACTTGATTATTATTAGTGTTTTCTATCATCAAACAACTACCAAACAATGAAAATCAATGAGACAATAGGACATAAGATATAGGCTATCAGCCAGGGCCAAAACCTCTCCTCTTGAGAGGAAAACCCACAAGAACTCCTCTTCTTATAGAACTTCTAATGACGAATTCCAAGACCTAAGACCCTTGTCAAAGTCCCCAACAAGACCAAGTCAATCCTTACTCCATGATGAGCTTTCTTTTCTCTAGCAACTTCGACCCCAACAACTTCTGCAAGTTCGACCCCCAGTAGTTTCTTCTGCAACTTTGACCCCCAATAGTTTCTTCTGCATAAGCCCTAGCTCTTGCACGTGTGGAGAAGAGGGTGATTTCTTCCTCTTTTCTTCTTTGCTTGCAAATGATCCTTTCTTCTCAGAAACTCGACTTGCAAAGTATGCCACTCGGAGCCCTAATTTGACTTCTGCAATTCGGTCTTCAGCTGCTACAATGGATGCCCTATTTATCTCGCATGTGTGAAGGATAATAGCCCAAAAGACACTCCAAAATTTCGCTTTTCTTTTCTTCTTCTTATCCTTCTCTTCTTCACACCTTTTCCTCTTCCTTGATCGAACTCTTATGTGTGTGAGTGAGTCCCCTTCAAGTGAGGTCGAAGTCTCTAATATATAGGCTTCTTTAGGTCGAATTGCTACATGTAGGTTGAATTGTCCACCCATAGAGGCTGACTTGATCTTTTGATGATGACAAGGTCTTGGAGGGTCTATTTGACACTTTTGACTTTACATAATTGTTCTTTACAAGATGTAACATGCCCAAAAGGGTCTTCCATACATGAAAATGACTCAGTTGACTTGTAGACTCAGTGACAAGCCTTAGAAGCACTCAATGGGTGCTTGACCTATAACTATTTTTTCTTTGAGCATGAAACCCATGCCTCAAGAATGACAATAATAAATTTATTTTTCTCTTTACATTAAATACATAAAATCATGATTACATATGTCATTATGAAGACCGATCCTAGTTACATATTTCAACACTCCCCCTTAACTAGGGAGGTATTCATAATCCATACATGGTACTTGGACATTCTCAAACTGAAGAATTCTCATAAGAAGAGTCAGATTAGTAAGCCATCTCATAAGCTATCTTATCAACTTATATCAAAGCATCTCATCATCCAACCAACATTGTCACATAGCAAGGCCTTGACTAACAACTCTATCTCTCCAGAAGATCAGAGCACAATGCTGGGGGGACCAATGACTGACAGACATCATCGTCATTGTCTCTGAAGGCACATACCCCACCCGGGTGTTTAAAGGGTATTTCCTTGTAGGACAATTCCTGTCCTGGAATAACACATCCTCAAGGAATTTCCTCTTCAACTACTCTTGCCTATTGGATGCCCTACCACATCCTCAAAGAGTATCAAGATCAATCTCAGATGCTTACCCAATCCTCTATTCTTTCTTCATAACATGAAGACAAGAATGATGTGTTTATCTCTCCCTCTCAAATAGAGAAGATATACTCATTCTTATAAAAGGAATATACCTAAGATCCCTCTTACCTACGGACTTGCCCAAACTCCCCCTGAACTAGGGACTTGTTATCAACAATAGCTATATGCTCCTTGGTGGAGATCATGGTACTATCAACTGGTTGTAGGGCTCCTCCTTTCGATGTCATGAACTTCATCTTCTTCATTATGGAGCCTTCATCTTCTAGATCTTCTTCGTAGGGCATCATCCATCCATCACTTTCCTTCAACAAACCATAGGGTTGAACCAATAGTCATGTCATCCTTCTCTTCATCGGAAAGTGATCTTCTAGTCCACATGTAGATTTTCTTCATACAAATACCTCTTCCAAGTCATGTTTCTTTTAGGATCTTTCATCCAATCTCATGAGTACTAGTTGTAGGTGACATCTACAACTCTCTTTCGGTAGCCTTGTAACAACCCAATCAGATGATTTCTCAAAAATCAAAATGAACAGTAAATCAAAATTACCTTTTTATGATGGCCTTTCGTCATGACATCATCTTCTTGCAACATCAACATCTGCACATGTATGATTCCATCTCCAAGACGTTCAATATCAAGGGTCTCCTTCTTTTTGAGACTTTATCAAGGTCTTCATACCTTCTCTATGGAGATGTCATAGCAAATTCTTCTAGCTATCAGATGTTGATCACTTATCTTACTATAGTTGCATCTTTTCACAAACTCTTCTTTATTTCTTCGCATATTGCTTTTTCAGGAACTTCTATACATAGTTCCTTCATCATAGGAACCATCATTGTCAACAACCTCATCTTCCATATGAGGTCATATTATGTTGATTTCATCTTATCAATATGCAGAAGAGTTCAAGGCTCATTGTTTATATGCCTTTATGCATCATTCTAATGGAAGAGATCCTTCCCCTTTGATCATACTCATGAGATCGAACATTCAACCATGCTATCAACAACTATATAATGACATGACTTTATCTATCAAATATATACATACCTTTTCCTTCTTTTGGTCATCTAGACTTCCTTCTAGCAACTTGCTTTCCTTGCTTGAAAGTACTTTAAACAATTCAACATGCTGCGCATCTTTGTCATCATAACTTAGTAGTGGATCCCACATTAGTAGTGGATCCCACACAAGGTGGACCGTAGGCTTTCAGCGAAACATTTGCTTTTTCCAAGTAGAGGTGAAATTTCTAATGGAGGATCTTGATTATCCTCATCCTGCATTTGCTCCTTCCTAATGATGATGATGTATGATGATTTCTTTATCTTCTATCATGCTAGATGACTTTCTTCCAACCATATATATATTGTTACTATGGTTGTCCTTATATGCTTCTAATGGAGATGTCGTGAATTACTTTCTTTCTATCATGAGGACTGCTACAACCATGTAGACTTCTACTTCAACTATCCTTTCAAGCTTTTATGACAATGTTATCTCTATTTCAATTCTTAATCCATCTTAATGCTAGAGATGCTTCCTATCATGATTGCTATCTTCTACAACTAAAAGGAACTAAGTGAAGGAGATTATCTCAGTCATAGTAGAGATCTTTCACTTCCTCCTTCGATTTCTTCTTTTCTGATTCTTCCACCTCTTTGGTAACATGGGCTTCATTTCTTTCCTTCTCTTCTTGTTGTCCTTTTTAAGCTTAGGACAATTCCTTTTAAATTGCCCATCTTCATTACATTCATAGCATTGTATCTTTGACATATCAGTCTTCTTCTTTTTCTGAGGACCAAACTTTCCTTTTCTCTTGGCCATGGCAGCGTATGCTTGGACTTGTTCGTTTGATCCAACACCGCTCTTTGCTTTCAACTTAGTTTCTTCAATCTTACATAATGACCAAAGTTCACTGAATGGAGTGGCTTCCTTCTTTCCATAAATAATTGATACAAAGTTACCCCATTCATCAAGTAGTGCATTGAGCGCAACGGTGGTCATTTCTTTGTCAGACATTATTTTCCCCAACTCTTGTAGTTGGTCTCTTATTTGTGATACCCTCATAAGATATGAAGCCATCCCTTCTTCCTTTGATACCTTCATCTTGTATAACTTAATTCTCAAAGATATAACTTCTTCTGCAGTGCTTACAGAGAACAATTCTTATCATAGGTTTCTTGTGTCATGCCAAGAGGTAACTCCACAATGCGAAATATGATTTTTCATTAAGATTGCTCATGGATATATACATGGAGGGAGAGACTCTTGGGCTTCACCTCCCAATGTCTCTTCATATTCCTATTCTCCTTATTTACTATTTACACTATGTTACATATATTCACCCAATCCCAATGATTAAGTGTCAACATTTCCCCCCTTAATCTGAAGGGATGTTGGTGAGTCCAAGCATTGTTCTGACTCTTTCGAGCTTTTCTCTTACAAGCGCTTTGGTGAAGATGTTTGCAATCTGCTCATTTGTGGAATAATAGCGTAGGTGGATTGTCTTGGCCTCAACATGATGTCGAATAAGATGGTATTTTGTCTTGATGTGCTTTGTTTGATGATGGAACTTTGGCTTCTTGGCCAACTTTATTGCAGAAGTGTTGTCATTCATGAGTGGAATTGAATGCACTTGTTTCACCTGCAAATCTTCCAGAATTTTCCTGAGCCACACAATTTCCTTTGTTGCTTTAGCTGTCGCCACATATTTTCCCTCTGTTGTGGAATTTGCTGGAACTGATTGTTTGCATGACCTCCAAGAGACAACTCCTGATCCAAGACTTATAGCATAACATGAAGTAGATACCCTAGTTTTTTTATCTCCATCGAACTCTGAATCAGAGTATCCAATCAAGTTGAAGTCTCCCACTTGTGTATACATGAGTCCAAAGTCTAGAGTTCCCTTCAAGAACTTTAGAACTCTTTTTGCAGCTGACCAATGTCCCTCACAAGGCTTTTGCATAAACCTGGAGAGGATTCCAACAACAAATGAAATGTTCGGTCTAGTAGTAGTCAGGTAGTTGAGACTTCCTACAAGCTATCTATACTTTGTTGAATCCTCAAATTCTTTTCCTTCAATGGATGTGAGCATCAAGTTCTGTTCCATTGGAGTAGTCAAAGGATTGCACTTAGCCATGCCAAACCTGTTCAACAAATCTCCAATGTACTTCTTCTGAGAGAGGAATATAAACTTCGGATGTTGAGTTACTTCAATACCAAGATAGTAGTGAACATAGCCCAAGTCAGTCATGTCAAAACCTTTCCTCAATTCCTTCTTAATGGATGCAATGTAGCTCTCATTGTTCCCTGTCATCAAAAGATCATCTACATATACCACAAGATATACAACTGTTTTGCCAACTTTCTTGATGAACAAAGTTGCATCATCAAGATCATAATGTTTGAAGTTGAGTTTTAGAAGATGCCCAATTAACTTTTCATGCCAGGCTCCCGGTGCTTGCTTGAGGCCATACAAGGATTTCACAAGCTTGCATACCTTGTGTTCTTGGCCCTTCACAACAAATCCTTCTAGTTGGAACGTAATAACATTCTCTTTCAGATCTCCATTCAAGAAAGCAATTTTTACATCCATTTGATGGACTTTTCAATTGTTCTGAGCTGCCAAGGAAAAAAGTGTCCAGATGGTAGCCCATTTTGCGGTGGGAGAAAAAGTCTCCTCATAATCGACCCCTTCTTTCAGTGCAAAACCCTTCTTCACAAACCTGGGTTTGTGCTTGTCAAGTGAGCCATCAACTTTATACTTGTTCTTGTAGACCCACTTGCACCCAATTGGTTTGTTTCCCAATGGAAAATCAACTAGCTTCCAAGTGCCATTCTTTATCAAGGCATCATACTCTTTCTGCGTCGCTTCTTTCCATTCATCATGAGAAGCAACTTCTTTGAAGGAAGTTGGTTCAAAATCTATAGACAAATTCAGTTCACAATCATAAGAAACATCCATATCAACAAGTGAATCAGAATTGTCTACATCACCTCCATTTTCCCTGGTTGAATTTCTTGTTCCTCTTTCCAACCTCATCAGCATGAACACTTTCAAGTGTCTTTGTCAGCGATTTTGGAGGACCTTTCTGAGATGGCCCAGGTTGCTCAATTGACTAAGTTGGGGTTGAATCAAGATTTACTCTCCCAATTTTGTCAATCACATCACTCAATTTCTCATCAGCAGTTGGAGCTTCACATGGGGAGAGAGTGCTTCAGAAGAAGATTCCATAGATTGATCCAATATAGGAATCCCCCCTTCAAGATGTGGAATCTGATTATCAAACTCTTGAAACGACTTTGCATGTCCGAATCTATCCAAGCGATCAAGTTATCGCTCAACAACAGTGTCAGCCTTGGAAGATTCAAGAATGATCACATCTCTAGATACAACAAACTTCTTATTAACTTCATCATAGAGATGATATGCTTTGGAGGTATTTGAATACCCCAAGAAGATACACTTATGACTCCTTGCACCAAGTTTGTTTCTTTGTTCCTTTGGTATCAAGGCATAACAGGTGGAACCAAAGACCCTGAGATGCTTTAACGAAAGAATGTGGCCATACCACATTTCATAAGGGGTCTTGTTTCTAATAGCATTAGATGGACATCCATTCTTTACATACACAACACATTGAACTACATCAACCCAACACATCAATTTTTACATTCTTGAAAAACATCATGGAACGTACCATATTTAAGATTGTCCTGTTCATTCTTTCAGCTACTTTGTTTTGTTGGGGATTATAAGGCATAGTTGTTTGATGTTTGATCCCATGTTGGCAAAGATAATTTTCAAATTCATTTGAAGTGTATACTTTTCCATTATCAGTGCGAATAGAGCCAATATGAGATTGTGCATCATTTTCAATCCATGCATGAAAATTCTTGAATGTTTGAAAAAACATCAGATTTGTTATTCAGTAAATAAACCCAACACATTCTGGTATAGTCATCAATAAATGTCATCATATATTTATTTCCATTTGCAGAAGGAACATGCATTGGACCACATAAATCTGAATGACTGAGTTCAAGTTTTCCATGTGCTTTGGAATGTGAATCATGAAAACACTGTTTGCTATGCTTTTCTAGGATACACACATCACATTGCTTAAGTTTCGTAGGAATTGTAGGCAAACCAGTAACACCATTTTTCTTCAATGAGCAAAGGTTGTCATAGTTCAAGTGTCCAAATCTAGCATGCCATAAAAGAGTTGATGGAAATGTACCTTCATCATAATGGGCACTGTATGAGAAATTTTGTGCACGAATAGAGGTACCTTGCAGCTTCAGAAGTCTTTTTTCTTCTATCCCGGTCATGACAAGTGAGCGATCTGATGTTTCTTTGATGTCAACCTTGCCATCAAACATATGAATGGAGTGTTCTTGCTGGTGGATGTGGACCAAGGACAAGTAGTTTCTCCTAAGCTCCTGGAGATATAAAACATCATGTAGAAGAAAGTTTGGAAGACCAGGGAATTTGAACTTGATGGTTCCAAACCCTGATGGCTTGAGTTTTGATTTGTCTGCAAAGTACTCTGCTCCATCAACATTGTCAGTAAATTCTTCAAAAGAATCTCTTCTAAAAGTCATGAGGCAAGTTGCCCCTGAATCAAGCAACCAATCATTTTTCCAAGAAGCAAATGAAGCATTAAACAAGTCTTCAGTTACTCCAATATCACAATGCGCCACAACATAATGAGCGGATTCAGGTGCTTTACCTTTCTCTTTTTCATGGGTTTTACCTTTGGCTTAATTTCTTTCCTGCTCAATTCTGTCCCAAGGCATTTTACATGTGGAAGCATCATGTCCATCTCTATTGCAACGTATTCAATGAAGATCAGACTTGTCTCCTTGGAAATGTCTGCCCCCCCTCCTCTAAAATTTCTTTATCCTCTTCCTCTTTGACCACCTCTTCCTCTAGAAGAATCTTGAGCATGATTCTTCTCTATGTAATTTTTAAATGAATGCATTTAAAAATGTACTCTGCTGCCAATATAAAAAAAATTGTACTTCTGATTTAACAAGTTATAAAAATTGCAGTTTGATATATAGGATAGAGGTATTACTTGGGGGAGTTGTTATAAGGGGGAGGTCGTATGTGGGGTAGGGAGTATTTGAGGTAGGGAGTATATGGGGGAGGGTATATGTATTAAGAGCGGCGGTAGGTGTTATGCAATGGGCAGTGTTATATATTAAAGACACAATAATGAAAAAAAATGCATATGTCAATATTAACACTATTAACGTATAATGAGCGGTATGTATATGAGCAGTATGTAATATGAGCAATGTTATATGAGCGATATGGATGATACTAGCAACAACGGTATGGGAGGAGGCGATATGTCTTATATAAAACAATATGATTATATATGCAATTGAGTGTGGTGTATATGTGTATGGCAGTATTTGTAGCAACTGGAGGAGCGAAGAGGAGGGCGGTATTATATGAATGGGAGCGGTGTGGAGTGGATCAGAGCAGTGGTGTGGCAACGTTAAAAAAAACAGGAGTTTCGCTGCGCAGTGGGTAGAGTGACCGGTGAGGTCGACTATGAGCGGGTTGGTAATTGTAAGTGGGGTATGGAGTGGTATACCACGAGAGTTAACTGGGCGTGAGTTATACCATGAGAAAGTACGCTAAAACATAACCGGAGGTGAGGAGCATTTGCAACATTTGCAGTGGATTGTGTAACACGGAGTCGGGTCTGGGGGAGAGGCAATGGAGCACAGTCGAGTCCGGGGGAGAGGCAACGGAGCACAGTTGGGTTGCGAGGACCCATGGGGGGTATACACTGTGCATGTAGCTGAGGTATGGAGCGGTGCGAGGGGATGTATTAACCACTGGACTGTGGAGTTATGAATTGGGAGTTATACACAACATTCATTGTGCCCATCACAATGCCTTCACACAGGATGCAATGCCCTACGCACCACACTGATTAAAAAATCATACGCACAGTCAAAGAACTAAGATACTCACGAGCAATGCAGCAGTTTGGTCGTAGTCGCACCACAGTTTTCCAGAACAAAAATTATGCATGGATAAACTTCTCCTCAGTGGACATTCAATGCAACTCAAAGGGATTTGAATGCACAAAATCTTGTAGAGAATATGGTAGGGAATATAGGAACAAAATATGGTAGAGAACTGACAAGAGTTACAACACATAGATTGATTTGGGAGCTGGCTCTGATACCATGTCAGGCCAGGAGGTAACTCCACAATGCGAATTGTGATTTTGCATTAAGATTGCTCTTGCATATATACATGGAGGGAGAGAGTCTTGGGCTTCACCTCCCAATGTCTCTTCATATAACTATTCTCCTTATTTACTATTTACACTATTTTACATATATTCACCCTATCCCAATGATTAGGTGTCAACATCTTGTGATTTCTTCATTTTTGCTACATATGGGATGAGGGTATCCTTGATTGATTCTATAAGGATTCTTTGAGCGCTTATTTCCCCTTCCATATACTTCGTTAGTGCTTGAGCTTGCTCTTGAGATGGTTTGGAGACTTTACCCTTGGCACATTCAATAACTTCATTCTCTATGAGGATCAAGTGTGTCCTCTTTTTCCATGCAAGGAAGTTTGATGACCCAACCAATTTGTTGCTCTCCTTGCAAAATGAAGTCATTTTGATAGTAGATTCAGACATAGATATAACGATACTTGCCAAGTGAAGATGCTCCTAGATGATGATATCTTCAACTCGGTGGCTTCTTGATGATGTTGAAAATAGAAGGTGTCTTCTTGAAGATGATTGCTTCCTTGATGATTTCTTCTTCAAAGATGACAATACTTATATCTTAGATGATATGCTTTGAGATGTGATACTTTCTTTAGAGAGAGGGATATTGCCTGGATGATGATGATGGCAATGCTTCTTCTTGCTTCCTTTGGATGTAGAGACTTCAAGATGCTTCAAGTGTGTGGTTCTTCTTTCTTTGAGTGGAGGTAGGGTTCTTAAGGTCTTGTTCTCCTTGTGATGATGTGATTTTGGAGATGAGTACTCCTCCTTGATGCTTCTTCGTCCTCCTTAATGATTTCCTTGTGCTTGACCATTATGTATCCTTCTTCAAGTGGATGATCTTCAAGCTGCCTCTTCTTGTCTTGTCACCTTAGCTCTGATACCATGTTGAGAAATCCAGGGGCAACTAGATCAGGTGATTTCTCTTACTTTGATAACTGCTTGTGATGTATTTTTACTTAACTTGATTAGCTTCTTCTTTTACTTGATTATTATTAGTGTTTTCTATCATCAAACAACTACTAAACAATGAAGATCAATGAGACAATAGGACACAAGATATAGGCTATAAGCCAGGGCCAATACCTCTCTTCTTGAGAGGAAAACCCACAAGAACTCTTCTCTTCTTATAGAACTTCAAATGACGAATTCCAAGACCTAAGACCCTTGTCAAATTCCCCTCCAGGACCAAGTCAATCCTTCCTCCTTGATGAGCGTTCTTTTTGTCTAGCTACTTCGACCCCCAGTAGTTTCCTCAGCAATTTCGACTCCCATTATTTTCTTTTGCAACTTGATCCCCAACAGTTTCTTCTGTAGAAACCCTAGCTCTTGCACGTGTGGAGAAGATGGTGATTTCTTCCTCTTTTCTTCTTCGCTTGAGATGATCATTTCTTCTCAGAAACCTGGCTTGCAAAGTATGCTACTTGGATCCCTAACTTGACTTCTACAATTCGGCCTTTAGCTGTTGCAATGGATGCCCTAATTATCTCGCATGTGTGAAGGATAGTAGCCCAAAAGACACTCCAAAATTTCAGTTTTCTTTTCTTCTTCTAATCCTCTTCTTTTCACCTTTTCCTCTTCCTTGATTGAACTCTTATGTGTGTGAGTGAGTCCCCTTCAAGTGAGGTCGAAGTCTCTAATATATAGGCTTCTCTAGGTCGAATTGCTGCTTGTAGGCCGACTTGTCCACTCATAGAGGCCGAGTTGATCTTTTGATGATGACAGGGTCTTGGAGGGTCTATCTGACACTTTTGACTTTACATAAATTTTCTTTACAAGATGTAACATGCTCAAAAGGGTCTTCCATACATGACAATGACTCAATTGACTTGTATAACATCATAGCTTATGCATAAAATCATAGCAAAGGCACGGTGATACAAAACACTAAGTGAATTTGTCCAAGATTGGAGGTGGACAACCCAACCTAAGAACCTGTTAAGAGAGAGAGAGAGTGAGAGAGGGAGATTGGGTGATGAGGCTGATGATGTCAAGGTCTCTTGACTTTGATGGCGGGTGAAAGGGGAACACTAGGCACTGGGTTGTTGTTGGAGTCTTTTGGAACCATCGAGGATCCTAGTTGCATGATATGAGTGGGGATGTATGGGTGAGGAATACTCCTAACATCAGAGGTTGAATGAAGGAAACTTCGAATGGATCTCTGGTTGCTCCTCTGGATTATGGTCTAAGAGGTAGTTTGACAGGTGGGGCATGCTCTACTCTAGATTCGTTTGGAGCTAATATCT
The DNA here is from genome assembly GCA_000404065.3 of Pinus taeda. NCBI lineage: Eukaryota > Viridiplantae > Streptophyta > Pinopsida > Pinales > Pinaceae > Pinus > Pinus taeda. Next base: position 163,623 of record APFE031398800.1, read on the forward strand.
CTAATGCTTTGTGGACGTGTGGCTTGATGTATGGACCGACACCTCCAAACCAATCTCAATAATGTTGGGTGGTCTTGCAAAGGGAGATGTCGAGGAGAAACCCGAGGTCTCACCATCTCACTTTTTGATGTGTTCTAGAACTCTACCCGCCGTTAGTTGCTCCACCTTGATGGATCAACAAGTACGAGGTAATCGGTTTGGTCATCCCAGGCTAGGGCATGGCTTGTAGGAGATGAGATTCGTGGCTGAAAATCTTCCTAATGAAGAGGGCTAAGCATCTCTGATCCTGGTACTAGAAGAAAGTAGAGCGCCTCTGGAGTCCCTATAGGGGTAGTGATAACGCCCTTTAATCTCATAGTATAGGGGACGCTGAAAAATGAGGTGCATCTCCATCTCCGACTCTTGAAGGTTGCACAACCTGGCAGATCCTATCAGATCGTGGCATATGGTGATATGTCTCTATTTAGAGTTGATGGGAGCTGACTTGGAGCTATCCCAAAGGGATCTTGAGCAAGTGCATTTATTGTCTGCGTGTATAAGGGGGGTGGAAATTCATGCCACCATATAGCTCCAAAAAGTGTTGAGGAGCCCAGCTGCACGATCTGAGGGGGGATGTATGGGTGAGGGATACTCCTAACATCCGAGGTCAAAAGAAGGAAACTTCGAATGAATTTCTGTTTGCTCCTATGGATTTGGGTTTGGGAGGTAGTCTAATGGGTGGCGTGTGATCCTCTCTCGACCTCGGATGTTAGGAGAATCAGACTCCCACATTCGCGTCCCCAGGGTCTTCTTCACCAGTGATCCTGCGATGCAGTCTAGAGATCAGTCGGCGAGACCGGGATTGGAGCTCCATACGCTCTCCCCGACCCGCCCCGTTTTTATTTTCTATCTTTCTTTCAGTATTTGTCTTTATAAGGAAACCATTTGGTTCTCCTACTGGGCACGACCCCCTTTTTGTAACCGACAGTCCCTTTGACCTACTTTGTGGTCATTCGTTGGACATTAATAAAATTATCTTATCTTATCTTATCTTATGCTCTAAGGATGTGTGGCTTGATGTATGGACTGACACCTCCTAACCAGTCTCAGTAATATTGGGTGGTCTCCCAGAGAGGGGGGCTGAGGAGAAACTCAGGTCTCACCATCTCGCTGCTTGGTATGCTCTGGAACTTTTGCCTACAGTTTGTTGTTCTGCTCTGACTAATTGATTTCCTCCTATTACAACATTTTTAGTTGTCTTTGGTTTATCTAATATCTATTTGCTGGCAAAAGCACTTGATTTTGATGTTTTGGATTGAAGCCTTATCTACTATGACCTTTTTTAATTTGTCCTTGTTCCCATGTTGTTCCCCTTTTCTTGCTATGTCCTTAGTGTGTAGGACTGTGAGGTGAGTCTGTCTTGAGGGTATCGACATTTTGAAAATTGAAACACATATGTCTAAATTTGATCCAATCTTGTAGATCCACTCCCTTCCCCCCCAGCACAATGAATATTATGCCTCTGGACTTTCAGGTTTGAGTTCTTCATTGCAGATGTTATTTTCTCTTCTTTCAGTAAACAAAGTGGTTATATTTTTGGCATTTCTAAAGGGTGGATGGGAGGGAAACTTTGCACTTGCCTGAATTCACCGTTACTGATTGGTCTCCTTAACACCCCATAACTACAGATTCATGTGCTTATGTAATTATGAAAGTACTTCGAACTGGTTGGTAGTTTATATTACTATCTTCAGAAAGGACAAAACTGTAAGTGATTGGATATTGTAATTCCAAAAATCTTATGTCTTCAACTGATATGTGTGTCTTCCTGTCTCAATCATAGATGATTTTTATATTAAAAAAATCCTTTAGTTTTGTTTTGATTCCCCTGATAAACCTCTAGTTGATTACATTAATGTTCTGCTTTTCTTATTGATTGAATTCTTCCTTGGATATTTACATAAATGAGTTGACGTGTACTGCATTTGATCATCTATTTTTTATTCACAGTCTTGAATGTTTTTCATCTGAGCTACTAACACATTAGATCTTGGACATTTATGGTGATTGGTGTGCAGGTGGCATTATTGGATGGATTGACAATGGGAGGAGGGGCAGGCGTCTCCATCCCTGGGATGTTTCGTGTGGCAACAGACAAGACCGTATGTACCAATCTGAATATCAGCTATTAAATGCCTTTTATACTTATCCTGATACTTTAAGAGTTTGATAGCATTTTCGGGTGCAAGACATGGCCATCATGTTTTTGAGAAATATGCCATTTATTGTTATTTTTAAATGGATAGTCTAGAAGAATTTATGGGGCATCAAACCATTCTTTGTTTTTCATTTTTTTTAATACAGGGCAACTAAATATATGTTCAATGAAAATATGTAGTAAGTCTCATATGTAAAGATTTTACTGCTCTCATATGAAATGTGCACACTTGTTAGACATTTGATACTCTGCATTGGTGTAAGTAGCAAAACTTGTCAAGTAATTAGGAAACTCGCTGAGTCTACTTGGCTTGACAGGAAAATCAGTAGCTCACGTATAACTAAGCACATCTTTGGCTAAACTTGACAAGCCTCTTGCATATTCTTACTTTCTCAAGCCATGGAAATCATGATTTTGTCCAAACTCATTGTTGAACATGACTAGGAAACTTGGACATGATATTCAGTGATTAATGATTGACTTTTTCTCTTCCTTTTGTTAGTATTACTTCTGTGCTGGTCAGTATGTGTCCCCCAGCATTGATGGCGTTCTTCAACATTCATGCAGATTGGATTTGTCCTTGGTTGCTGTATGTGACAGAGATGACTGCAGGACCGTAGCGCAACACCAGTTAAGCTTCTACAAGGCACTTTAGTCTTGTAGAGTAAGATAGGGACATACATATGAGATCTGTATGGGCTGAGTTATGTTTAGCTTTTCCTATACTTAGAATTGCTTTTCTGTTTTAGAGTTCTGTTTTCCTGTATTAGCATAAGTGCTATTTTGGCAGCTGTTTGCATTTAGAATAGGTTCATGGAAATGTTCTGGAAATAGCTAGGGTGCAGTCTCCAAGGTTGGGGGTGCTCTGCCCTAGGAGTCACTTCATGCAGTGAGGGTGCACTTTTCTAGGTAGCTTAGGGTTTGTCTATTTTTAGCCTAGGCGTATTACTGGTGTGTTCTATTTTTGTGACCTATCTTTTCTTCTCCTATAAAAGAAGGGAAGGTGTGTCAGTGTGGTAATTCATTCCAGTTTTGAGATATTGCTGTTTAGTTTTCTTTTCCAGTTTGAATACAGATTCAGAGTTGAAAGAGTCAGACTATTCATATTTCCTGCAGTATGTGTTTGTAGATTAGCATGCTTAGATCCGCTGTTTTGATTAGTGTAATGTCCCAAGGGGATTTTGCCCTTAGGGTTATAAATTCACAAAATAAATTCTACCAATTTTGCAGTCAGAGATGATGTATACATACAATAATGCAGTCCAATAATAAATTTCACCATGTATCAATTATTCGCAACAGCCTCCACTTTTTTAATTGTACCTAGGGTTACTGCACCTGTAGGCCTGGTGCATACACAGTAACAATCCTTACAATACACAGATAATGTAAAAAATACCAATCTGTCCCAGTATTCTTTTTAAAATATGGCTTTTTAAACTAAGAACCTAAGTCACATGACACGAGGACACGAGACACGGAGGACACGTAAATAAGAGTATTCAATACGAAACGCGCTGACCCGGAAACAGGACACGGGGGACACGTTTTATATATATTTAATAAAAATAATATATCATATATATAATATATATATATATATATATTATATATAATATATATATATATATATATATATATATAATTTATAAACTTATAGATATAGTATTTCTTTGGAAGGAGTTAATAAATTGAGATTTCAAGTCATCTCAACAAAGCGGAGAACAGATGGCTAGGTTTCCTGCAACCCTCAGCGCCGCCGACACAAGGAACTCCATCGAAGGGACAGCGATCGCAGGGAAACCCTGCACGATCCTGCGAGTTAGAACAATCGATCCATGGATCTGGCTTACCTCTGCAACTGATCGGCCCTCGGCGACAGAGCAAGCCTCCTCCAGTTCTCGGTCCCGCGCCGCCGTTGCCCTCAAAGATCAGCGCTACCTTGGAACGGCTTCGGGCCTGGCCGATGGGTTCGCTGTTTTTGATCTTTCCCTTTGGGTTTGGCCCGGATCTACTATCGGGAAGAAGTATAATGATTCGAAACAGAGCCAACAGAGCCTGGAGATATCCCTTCCTTTCTCGGCCCAGGATATTACTCTCAGGATGGATCTGGGAAACATTTTACTCTGCATTCGATGTATTGCCGCCAATCAGCCGGACCTCAACCTGTATTGGGTCGCTGCGATCTCCCCATCGAGGATTACGCCCTGGACAGGATGTATTGCCTGCGCGGATGGAAAAAAGATCCGACAGTCTGCTCCTCGACCCCCTTTCGGGAAGCTGTGGGCACGATCTACCACTTTCTGGCAGCCCTCAAACGGATTATCCGAAGTCCAAGCTTGGAGGCATCGGTCTCAGGGTATAACCGAACATGCAGAGGACGAAATAACTCGTAAACGCCCAGATCTGCAAACACACCCTGTCATACTCGAGCAAAAAGACAAGGGTGATATGGAATGGCTGGATTTAGCCGATGAGATGAGGGTTGAACAAAATATGCCGCCTTCTCCTCCCCGTTGGCTAGATCCAGCAAAACGAGAACCCCACAAGACCGATCCACGCAGTATGGAGGCTGATCTGGGCCAGATCTTCATAAAATCAACCGAGGGCAAACACCACTGCATGCGGATCAGTAAGAGAATGAGCATACATGAGTTAAAAAAGGAAATCCAGGGATATCTTGGAACCCCAGCACAACACCAAAATCTTATATACGCAGGATACAGTATGCAGGACAAACAAACTCTCCAGCAATACGGCATTACTAAAGATTCAACCATTAACTTAAGCCTCCGACTACGTGGCGGGAGCACCGGAACCAGCTCTAAGAAAACAGGTTCCTTTCGGGATGCTGTGAAAGGAAAAGAAAAAATGAAAAATAAAGAAGCACCACCATCAGAGGCGCCATCATCGTACATTGTTGAACAAAAGCCAGAATCACCAACGCTACAAGTCGCTATGCCAGAGGTAACTAGTTTGCATTCTGATTTATGTAAAAATGTTGTTATCTGCAGATTTAATGGCTTCTGGCCAAAATCAGATGCCTTGCACCAATGGATCTATACAACATGGACATCAAGCTGTGAAATATACCTTTGTCCCAAAGGGTACTTCATAGTCAGATTTAATTCAGAACAAGAACGAGATAGCATTATCAATCAGGGGCCTTGGTTCTGGGGCAGCGCTGGCCTCTTCCTTACCCCCTGGTTTCCTGATTTCGACGCTAATACAATGAAAGTTTCAATGATGCCTATATGGGTGAGGCTGCATGGTCTCCCACTACATTTTTGGCATCCCAAAGTATTAGCCGCCATTGGGGATTCCCTGGGGAAATTCCTAAAAATGGATGAAGACAGAGCTATCAGAGGAATATTTACTTTTGCCAGAATATGTGTAGAAGTGGACCTGAGTCAGGGGCTCCCTGACCACATCACGTTGAACTTCAATAACTCTCAATGGATACAACAGCTCGACTATGAGAACACAGCGTTCCGGTGCAGGGGATGTATGCAAACAGGACATCTTCAATATGACTGCCCCTTTGCTCGAAAGGACACCAGGAGAACCAAGAATCAGCAAAAAAAGCCCAAAGGCTGGCAGCACACCGAACCATTGGAAGAAGGAGACACAAACGTGGAGCCTACAGAGAATCAGACAGAACCCGATACTCAAATGAGACAGACATCTACTCAGGAGGAGAACGCTCCAGCTACACATTCAGGGACTCACATTGTGGATCTGCAACAAGTGCCACAAATGGAAATAAGCGGCCTCAAAAGAACCCATGGATCAGAGGGCTCGGATTCTGACAAAGAACTCCAACTAATCACTATGGAAAATCAGCTAGCCATCATTACACCCACTCCCGACACTGGTGGTTGGCGACGGGTGGAGAAGAAGAAGGGCAGAAAAGTCTAGCCTTACTGGGATTTTTATTTCCTTTTCTCTATATCTTGTAGCTTCCTGTCACAACAGGAACAGTTAACTGCAATTTTGTGATTTTCATTACTCTGTTTGCTGCCTGGCTTTACAGGAACAGCCATCTGAATATGCATCATGCATCTACAAAATGTAATTTTATCAATATGAATAAAATTACGACTTTTTCCTAGGGGAAATTTTTTTTTTATAAACTTATAAGTTATAATTTTATAATTATAAACATTATAAAGTTAACTGAAACTCAGAACTGTTATATGATTCAATATGTGCACACAGACAGTCAATGGGCAGTGAGTAAATGGTATATCCACAACACTTAAATATTGGGGAAATATACCAGCCTTAAGGCTCATTTTACCACAGTAATTCAAGAGCAGATTTGTAATCAATGACATGAGTGAGTAGTGAACTGATACAAGCACATTTACCACAGTAATCTAGGACAAATTGTTACCATGAATAGTATGTTATCAAGAGTGTAATCACCACATTTAGTCAGTGATGTAATGATGAATTTCCAGCAGTGAAAGGGCCAGAAGTTTGGTACATGACTGAGTTGAAGTAAACAGTTCTACTTCTAAAGGGTAAAAAGTTGACTTATGGGCCAAGTTCAGTTTTTTGAGAGACCAAGTCTATATCCGCATCAAGGCTTTATTTACTCCTGGCTGAGCGTACTCTTATTGAAGGGTCCAAGTTTGAGTTTTCTCTTTGGTGTGAGGGACATATTACAGATTTGGAGGCTGCCTTGAAAACAAACAGGCCGTGATACCTCTGCCTGGGTGTGAGAGCTGATATCATCCTGTTACCTGTGCGTACATCTCCCTTATCAGTGCCAAGTTCCATGCAGGCATTGCAAGATTTGACAGAAGTAATGGGCATAAAATGCATGAAACAGCGGGGGGCTCAAATCATGTTTTATTCATCTCAAAAGACAAACGAACATAGATACTGTGTACAGTAGAGTTGAACAATATAGATCCAATGAATATGCAGATCTTTTGGGGGTTTGATTGAAATATGGCACCAACTTAAAAAAAGGTATACAAAAATCTCAAGTCATTTGAAGACCTCAAAAATACCACTAGATGATTGTTTTTGAGGCTGTTCCAAAAATATACGAGAGCCAATTCTACACACATTCAAAACAAAAATGTAAGCCTTCCAACACAATTCAACGGTCAACCCAAGAGGATCATCAAGTTATATAAAGAAATGAGCTTTCTAATGTTCTATTGGAAAAGGCTACTAACCAGGCCATATTTAAATCTCTGATTTTATCAGTATCATATCTGGATCTAAAGTCTCAAAATTTTGGATAAAAAGGGTAATGAACTAGAATCCCAAACTATCTCAGATTTACTGGAGGAGTTCTGGACGTGTTGTGGAAGAGGAAGACAGAGATTAGGAGGGTTTTCTTCCACTTTATACTCTGCAATTTTGCAAACAATATAAGACTGTCCACTGCCTTAGGAATTCACTGTGTATTTCAGGTTCTCTTTACCTCTTTTATTTTGTCTGTATGGCTGAATTAAATGTAAGGTCTGTGTCTTCTTAAATCTGATATCAGTCTCTTTCCTATCAGTTTTTATTGTAATTCTGGCCTAATATGTATATTAGAACAGCATGTAGAATATCCTTTATTCGGAAAAGGGATCACTGCTACACCATGAGAAGAGCCACCATTCTATCAATATATTTCCCACTGATATGGACCAGGTTCCTCTTTCATTTCTGTGCACTGTACTCTTGCTCAATTAAGTACGTAATGTCACTATTCTGATGATATACATTTTTGAGTAATTTACATTGGGGTAAATGTGGTTTATATGGCTGTAATATCTTCATTCCAGCGAGTAAGTTGTGTTGGGTCCTGTGAAACATTGTACCTGAGCTGGAATGTGTTGACGAATATTAATTTGGTGCACTGAACTTGTTTAAAATGACTATGTGATGCTAATATTCTTGCTGATATACATTCTGGCCCAGAACTAATTTCTGTCATCTCTTAAGGAGGCCACTTCATTAAAAAGGGGAGCTATCTAACAATGAACACTGAACAGAGCTTACCCACGGGCCACAATGAACGCTGCACCGGTTTACCGGCCGGTCTTGAACACTGCAAGTGCACAGCAATCGCACCAGCCGCACCACAATCTGCTCCAGGCTCCAGACTCCTCCACACAACAGCTCCAGACAGCATAGGATGAAAATAACCCGCAAAAATCCATCGCGCGGCCTTTAAATTACACTTTTTGCAGCATACGTATTCAACCGGACGAAATACGTTAGGGCTATGTTTTCAACAAACGAAATACGCGTTTTCGAAATTTCAGGACACGAAGAAAACCATAGAATACGTATTCAATTTCCAGGACACGTTAAAAAACGTATTCGACACGTATTAGGGCCATTTTCGTGTCCAATACGTAAAATACGGGACACGGGACCCTTTTGGACGTGTCCTGTGACTTAGCTAAGAACTATTCAACCAAGACCTGTTCCAATGGTGCCCTACTCGGTTGGCTTGTTGTAGCAGTCTGCAGATACCATGACTCCAGTCCTTAGTGTGGTTATCAATTGAACCCTCGCTGAACCCTGGTTTCCTTTTACTGTCTCTAGAATGGTCCTGTTACCCAACCGAGCTTCAGAGCGTGGGTTGCGGCCCCTTATAGTCCTCCGCAAATGTAGTCTGCGGCTCCAGAAAGACCCGAATGCAGGTGCCCCAGAATGAGCTCTCTGTCAAATTACTCCTATGCAATATGGATCAAGAATCTATTCCATGACTGTTTTCTGCTCGATGACATGGTCAGTCAGATAAAGGTTTATTGCTACAGATTGAATTCCTGAACTTCCAGTGAAAACTTTCCTGATGGAGTTAGGGTCTCCATGTCTTGGACAGGGGTTCTCAGGTGCCTTGCTGTCTTCAGATTAAGCTTTGGTGCCTCAGGGAGGGCCTTCTGCTCCTTTATTCTTCTTCAGCCAGTAATTTTGTAGCCCTTTAATACCATAGAAACACAGAGGGCTCTTTGCTGTCTATAAAGATGATCTTCACTGCTCCTTCAACATAGTTTGTTGACCAAATAAGCCACAGAAAGGTTTCTTGCCTGTCAAACAGATCGGAGGTATCTCAAGGTATTAAACTGTAACAGAAGGAAGAGAATGGGATTAGCTAGGGTGGGATCATCTCCACTGAAACTAATCAAGGGGAAAGGGGTCTTGAGTTTTAACCCTCAGAGCCACAACTCAAAAGAAACAGAGATATTCCAATCCAAATCAATGATGATAAAATGATTCTAACTCTCCTTTATTTATAGATTCCTCATGTGGTCTTTCTTCCTTAATCTAATGTGAGGGGTTACAAGTGTAGCCCCAATTTAGGCTTTTTACCCCAGCTGCCCAAATTTACCCAATGTTGCCCCATACATTGAATAATAGGTTCCCCTTTTATCAATGACTATAGTCTACACGGTTGGATAGGCTACTTTCGTCCTCCCTTGGGCAATTAATCCATAGGGAACATTACAATTAGAGTGTTTGTTTTAAGCTGTCTAGTTGTTAGGGTTTAAATTCTAAGTGCAGAATTTGCTTACCATGGGCTAAGAATAAACACTTTTTGTAACTTTCTCCTAATATTTACAACTGATCTAGATAATTGGGAAGAAGATTAAAGGGTCACACTTATGGTTTTTGATTCTTCCCAAGAGTTTTAAAAGTTTCACACCTGATCCAACAAATTGTTAGCTTATTTTGAAGAACAGGGAAGAGTCTTTCATAAGGGGTTGGTTGTTGTTGACTTAATCTGGATTTGGGAAGAAGATTGAAGGGTCAGACATATGGTTTTCGATTCTTCCCAAGAGTTTTAAGGGTTTCACACCTGATCCAACAAATTGTTAGCTTATTTTGAAGAACAGGGAAGAGTCTTTCATAAGGGGTTGATTGTTGTTGACCTAATCTGGATATATATATATATATATCCACCACTCCAAACATTTTTCAAACGCTCAATCTTTCAATGGAGAGATCTTGCATAATCACAACCCCAATCAGTAATAAACTTTAAAGTATATATACAAGTAAACACAAACCTTCAAGGTCTTCAATCATGCTGATGCTACTTATGTCATCATCAAGTTATCCATATACAACTTGTCGGAAGCTTTTTTCCTCAGTAGCACCAAATGCAGCCGCAGTGCTTCTCAAATCTTGTAAATCCATCTGTAGTTCTTTCATTCAAGCTCCCTCACAACTTAGGGAAATCAACAACTTCCTTCTTTTATAACATTGAAGAAATTTCAACCTTTCAAGGCTTCATTCTTTCTCATGGCATCAAGGTCATCTTGTTCATCATCATTCTTATAGCTTTCTTCATCATGCTCATCATTATTAACATCTTCAATTACGAACATCTCCAACATCTTGAAGATCATGTACCTGCAAATTTCCAAAACTTTAATAGCAAGTACAAAGTCAATTAAAATTATGTCATTACAATGGAAGCATCAAAGCATTCAAACTGTAGACATCAAATTACCTAAACCTATTTAGGTTCATAATTAGCAAGGGTCACATCTTTTTACATACTAGGCTTCAACTTCTTGCTAGGGTTTTGTTATAAACCCTAGAATCCATCTTCAAGACACAAAGCCTTAGATATCAACAATTTAATCAAATAACAATCCAATCATAGTACTACCTTATGATGTCTTAGAAATGAAATCCTTGGGATGTGTGTTTGTTTGATCAAATCCTAGTCTAATCAAGTTTGTTATATGTCTAACTCTTATTGATATTTGTGTAGTTGGGTTTGACTAACACATGTTATGATATGCTTGTGCATGATGATGAAATCCTAGATGTATGAGTTGACCTAATTGTTGATGGTCCTAGGGTTTGGAATTAAGCCCTAGTCGAAGTTTGATTCTCTAGGATGATAGTATTTGTGAATTCTAAGGTTTCGTAACTAAAACTTAGTAGAAGTTCAAATCTCTGATATATGATGACTATGTGATAATTTGAGATTTGTGTAAGATTGTTAAAATCTGAGTTTTAGTTATGATTAATGTCTATTTGATTGTCTGAGAAAATCTGGGGTTTGCAACAAACCCTAGTGGAAGATAGTCAAGCTATTGATTGAGCTGTGATTGGTTTTGATTGTTAAATCTCATCTATGAAACCTAGGGTTTGTATGAAATCCTAGTAGGAAGTCTAACATATGATTTCTGAAAGTTGTTAGATAGATTGTATATTTATATTTGTCTGAATTGTTTCTAGGGTTTGCAATATGAAGTAGTAGGGTATGTCATACCTCTGGAAGAAACATTGAAACCCTAGATATGAAATTGTCAAAGTCTTGATGAAGTAGTCTAGGGTTTATAACAAAAACCCTAGTAAGAAGTTGAAGAGCATGTGTCTTTTGTTTGTAATTAAGTTTGGGTATCTGATATATAAAATGCTTTTGGGATTTAGATATGGCTAACTTCATGCTTCTATAGAGTTGGTTGTACTTGCTATCGTGTTGTGCAGGTACATTATCTTCAAGGATGTTGAAGATGTTCGTAAAATAAAGTTGATGTGATAAGCATGATGTGAATGATGATGATCATGACAACTCTGATGAAAAGGATGGAAGCCATGAAATATTCTTCGATGTCCTAGAAAAGAAACAGAACTCCCTAAATTAAGAGGGAACCTGGATGAAATCTCCTTAGGTTAAGAGGGATCTTGAATGAAAGAAATCTCCCTAGGTTAAGAGGGAGTTTGAATGAAATAAATCTCCCTAGATTGAGAGGGAGCACGGATGAAAGGAATCTCCCTAGTTGAGAGGGAGGCCTTATCATAGTCATGATGGACACCTTGATAGAAGAAATTGGAGAATATATTTTAAAGGGCTGCTGAGATAAGGAAAGTCGGATCGATTTGTGGAATATGTTGCTACATGAGAAGTAGGAAAGGAAGTTGCATGGTTGAGGAATCTTCTACCAAGATTCGTTGGAAAAGCTTTAAGTCCTACTATGAAAAGTTGAGAAGCAACATCAAGTTGTTTGGAAAATCCCAAAAGTTTGTATCTATTTATGTACATTTGAAAGTTTGTTACTGATTGGGGTTGTGTTTGTACAGGTAAATCTCTCGGAAGTTTGATAGCATGTTTTTACATGCTTAGTATTGTCAATAAGTTTGTTTGGAGAGATTTGTTGCCAATCTACTTGATTGGGGAGGATTTGTTATTGATTGAAATAATTGAGAAAGTTGAGGCTTTGTGTGAGACATTGCCTGGGAGGACATCTGGCCGACACTTTGTGTTGATGTCTAGTTCTCGAAGTAGGAAGGGTGGGGTTGGTCATGGAGCTTTGACCTTGGATATGCACCTAGATCCCTAGGTTGATGGTTAGTAAGTAACCCTGATGGTATCTAGAGAGGCTAAAAGCTTTAGTCCATCTTAGTCCCACCTGGATAGATTGCGCTGGTCAGGAATCTAGTCCATGGCATTGTGGTGCTTAAAGTTCTTTATGGTTCATGTGTTTTGAGATCTTCCTTGTACTTGTACTGATGAATACATCCCTAGTTAAGAGGGAGTGTTGAAATATGTAACTAGGTTCTGTCTTCATAAAAAGTATTTGAGTTGTACTTATCAAAAGAATGAAGAAAATATTTTTATTATTATAATCATGACTTATTAAAGCATGGGTTTCATGCTTGGGTCATCATGTTTTAGGTCAAAGTCCCCATTGAAGACTTCTAGGATTTAATCTGAGTCATTAGAGTCATTGTACATTAAAAGTGACCCTTGGGCTTTCAAATCATGTAAAAAGAATTATTTTTGAGTCAAAAATGAATTTAGTCTCCACATCAAGTCGGCCTCAAGAAGATCAAGTCAACCTCAAGATAAGTAATTCAACCTCACAAAAGGGCTATAAATAAAAGGAGTTCAAATTCATTTGGAGCATTTCATTATGTCTCACATAGTTCGATTTTTGAAGCTGGAAGCTGGAAAAGGGCGAAGTTGAGAAAGGGCTAGAAGAAGGGCTGGAAAGGAATGCGAGTTTATGGAAGGAGATAATAGACCTCAAGATCAAAATTTTGGGGCAATTCTCACTCTGTTCTGAGGTGTATCAAGGGAGATCGAAGTTCTCCAAGTTTGGTCAAAGCTACTACAGCTACTGCTGCTGGGTTGAAGCTGTTGCTGATGTTGCCAGGTCAAAGTTGCTTGTGAAGGCTTGTCATCTGCAAGAATGATTGAGGGCTAACTTGGTGTGGAGGGAGTCTCTGTCTGGGTCTAGAGTCTTGGATTATCTCGAGAAACTATTGAAGGAAGAATTGTTGATTGGGTTTTCCCCTAGATAGGGGTTTTGTCCTGGCTGCCCGCCTACATTTGTTGTCCTTGTGTTATTGTTTTGGTAATTGCTTGATGAACTAAAAGATAAAAGAAGAACATAGAGATAAAAGAATCACAAGTAATTATCTATATAAGAAAATCTTTCTGCCTTTCTGATTTTCTAACATTTGTTAGGTGGTGTTATCATAATAGTAGAGACTTGTTGAGATATGATTCTCATCCCATTCAACAACATTCTTGAGGTCATTTTATCTAGTCCAGAGAGAAGATATGACCTTGTTGATACAGTGTTTCCTACTCGGAGGAGAGTGTTGGGCTATGAAATGGTTCCACATGGTATTTGACTCACTTGAGTACTCGTAGATGCTGAAATGCTGAGCCATTGAGGCATAGATTTGGATTTATCAATGATGCACTCAAATGGACCCTAGACACCCTCAGGCTGGCCTTGATATTGTTTGATAGGCGTTGCGTGTGTCAGAGCCTGGATGATTATGGTTATCCTTGAGATGATAGGGGAGGAGTTGCACATGAGGGATGGACCACAATGTTGGAGCATAATGGTGCCACGTCACCTTTGTTGCCATTAGAAGTGTGATGTAGGGCACCTTGATGATGATATCATGGTTTTGGAGGCATACCCATGTACTTTGAGCTATTTCTTGGAGTGTGGAGCACTCATGACCCATTAGTCACTTGCTTGTGACATTTTAGCACCTATGGAGGATGACATCATATTGGAGGAGCCTATTCTCCCACATGTGTGGGCTATTTTGGCATTGTTTGTTATTTTTGGAGCTATTATGAGGTTGGCTTGTAACCTCTCATTTGTTTAACACTTAAGCAAACTTGTATCGGGGCTTTACTTTTAAATTATTAAAAATAAGCGTAGTTAAGCCTGATAAATAGAGGCTCCCTTATTTCATTTTTGATCAACAAACATTTATCACTCTTCTCATGTAAAAGGGTGTGAATTAGTCCTTTTTCACTTTTTGGGCTAAAATGTGACTTTCCTATGGTGTGAATTCTTGTGGAGATGGAATTGTGTGGATATGTCTTTTTGTTATCGAATGTAAGTGTTCCTTTGCAGAATTTTGTAAGTTTTATGCCCAGTTCTCTATATTTTGCATAATATATGTGTAATAGTGTTTATATTTTTGTGCAATGATTAAATGATAAATCTATGTTGAAATATTGCTCCATTATAACATGCTAAATTGTTCTCTTTGAAACATATCAGGAAACTTTGATTGTGCATTCCTTATATTTAGATTCTCCCCTTACCAAAAAATAGTTAGGGTTTTAAACGTGGATGCCCTAGTCACCCCCCCTTACTCCATCAACGTTGTTCTCATTGAATTTTTCCTTGGAAGACTCCATTTAGCCCATTTAGGACAAGGCATTAATTATAAATTGTGTTAAACATCCATTTACTTAATTAAATTCCTTCTTCTTTTCCTTTTTCCTAGATACTTAGGGTTAGTGGCTAGGGTTTTATGTGGAAAATTGCCTGAAAGTGATTTTATGTTTGATGTTTATGGTTCATAAAGTAGGAATCGCTTCAAAAGTAATAATAGAGCAAAATCTAGCATTGTTGCAAGTCAAAACCTTCCTATTTAGGGCCGACATCGTGTCTAATTTGCTGTTTATACATGTTTTTAGCCATAAATTTCCATTAAGCAACCCTTATCCTTTATGTCTATTGAAAGGCATTTTCCGTTGTCTTTTATATGACATCATGTACCCTATCATTGCAAATTAGCAAAACCCTAACTTATAACAACCATTAAGTTGGTCTAGGAATAGATTATTTGAATCGTGGCATAGAACATCTGGGCTTTCTAGGCTTCACTGGTACTTTATCCCACCTTATGGACCTCATATCTATCACCATTTCCCATAGTAATTGAACATCATTTACGTGACTTAGGGAAGCCTCCCTTGTGGTCAAATACCACTAAAGAGCAGGAGAAAGGTTGCTAAGGTGAGAGTGACAATCCTTTCTCTTGTTGCCATAAAGTCTGGTTTTGCCTAGTGGGGCTTTGCACTAGGCTTGCTAGATTTTGTGGCAACAAACACCATTTCCCTTGCTTTGGTGCCTAGTTTTAGCTAGTGTTCCACGGGGTCATGTCCCCCCACTTGGGGGTCAAGTTTCCTAGCTCCCTCGCGCTCCGGGGACTTGGGGATGACTGGGGGTCGTTTCTCCATGCTCCCAAAAAGCAGGGTATGCGAGAAACTCGGAAGGGGTCGTTTCCTCTAATTTCGGGGTCGAATCCTCAAAAGGGGGTTGTTTGAGGTCGTAAGGGGTCGTTTCCTTGGACAAAATTCGAACTTTTTTTAATGAAACAATTTTTTTAAAGACACCCGAGTATTTGAAGGGACCAACAACACGATGGGATGTTGATCCAGAGGACGATGCACAGGTAGATATGGAGGAGGGACTTGATGAGACACAAATGAGGTTGGTTGGTGTGCCACTTAGCATGTTTGAGAATGCAAGTGATTCTGATTCAGATGGTGACATGGTTGATCTTGATTTATTCATGCAACAAGTGGATGCAGAGACTAGCGTGGCATTACCTTGAGCAATTATGCTCATTTATCTTTTGATATGTTCTTATGTTATTAACTTATTTGCTTTTCTGTTTCAGACTTCAGTTTTAGACTTCAGTTTATTTTGAATCTTGATATATGAATGATGATACATTAGACTTGAGTCCCGACTCTATAAAATTTTGACTCTTGATGTATTGGACTTGACTTATATAATTTTATTTCAATATTCAATATTCAATGTTCATAGTTGGAACATCAATATGGTTTCAACTTTAAAACTTTAAACATTTATAATTTTATTTTCATTGTACATTGTTAGTAACTTTGTAGTTACACTGTACAGTTACAAACTTACATGTATGATGTATGATATCATGCTTTTCGTTTTAAATTTGTTTCAATTATATGATTCATCGATTTATCATTTATCCTTCATGATGTAAGTGTTATATTATATATATTGTATAATGATAAAGTGTAGGAATTTATAGGGTAAGTTCCTTAGATAGAACACCAAAGGCCACCGCTCACAAACAAATCACAGATCAGTACACCAGTATTCTTGACGTGGTTAAAACCCTCAAAGAGGGAAACAGTCGATGGCCTGAGCCAACGCAACCACTTCAGGCAATTTATTAATGTAAAAGAAAGAAAATTTACATAAGCTTCCCTCATGAACGGTCACATAACAAATGACCCTCCATGCTCTTTAAATAGAGATCATGGACCAATCAGATGTTAAGCCACAAATCAAGTGTCGGTAATACCGAGGAGAGAATGAATCGTCTAATCACGTCATGTCTAGAACATATTGTGACCGTCGGGTTATAAGTTACAAAAAGTACATACTAAAGAAACACACTTTACCTAACTATACATTAGACCAAGTTATACTTAATTATTTCCTATGTTTCGGAATATCCTAACATCCCCCCTTAAGAACAACTTGGGATAGGATTGAAGGATGTACAAAGATGACACAATAGGAGAAGGAAGGAGGCATTAGAGC
>APFE031398821.1:0-19588 GCA_000404065.3 Pinus taeda
TGGTAGTCCCGGTTTTGGGATCCAGGGGAAAATCTCTGTGCATATGTGTTTTTATGTGTTATGCTCTCGCATTGTTTATTTTTTCTGTGATTTAGAATTCGCATGCAGGTAATTTCTGTACGGGGTCAAAACCTACATCTACTATGTTTAATATTGGAATCAAGCCTATAAAGAATGGCATCAAATACTTGGGTTTTCATCTCAGACCTGCAAGATACAAAAATGCTAACTGGATGTGGTTATCAGATCGTTTTTAAAAAGAATTGAAGGTTGGGAGTTCAAGTGCCTCTCCATAGCAGGCATAGCGGTTTTGGCACAATCTGTCCTGGCCCAGCTAACTGTTTATTGGGCCCACTTATTCTATTTTCCCTCTGGTATCATTGCTATTCTGAATAGGCTTATGGCAAATTTTATATGGGGAGGAGGAAAGCATAAAAGCAAATTTCATCCGACCAGTCTTTCGAAAATTTCCCTTCCTAAGGTTTTGGGAGGATGGGGTATCATGAATATTAGGAACAATGGTAAAGCTCTTTTATGTAAATCCATTTGGAGGAGCATTGACGGGGACTGTTTTTGGAGCGTCACTATCAGAAAGAAGTACATGAAGAATAAAGACCTTATATTTTGGTATAGAGAAGGCACAATCAGAAATCACAGGGATTGGCAATCTGGAAAAGCTTTCGTAGATTAGAATCCTTCTTCCTTAAGAATTTATTCTAGAATGTCCAGAATGGGAAAGATGTGTTTATAGGTTATGATCATATCATTGGAATGGGGGAGGATTTTTTCATTCCACATTCTATCATAATGGCTTTGCATAGATCCGACATTTTTCCCTGGAGTCAACTAATAGAAAATTGGCAGGGGGGTATTCCTACGTGGAAGAATTTTCAATCTCTGGGCCTTAGTGAAGATTACGCCTAGCAGTAGGCAAGTATTACGATATCTATGAGGAGCTCTGGCATATGCAGATTTGAAGGGAGGGATCATCTTACATGGAGAGGTATAAAGAGGTGGGATGATTTAAAAGTCAAAGATATCTATTTAGTTCTGCAAGGAAAATCCCGCTCCCTTGTTAGCTTATCTTTCCCATGTCATTGTGGAAAAGTGGGGTGCCAAACAAAATCATTCATTTCTCTTGGCTCATATTTCACAACAAGATCCTAACCTGGGAAAATATACAAAAAAGGCACTGGTTAGGTCCTAGTATATGCCTATTATGCAAAAATGGGGAAGATAACAACGATTGTATTTTTCTCACTTGTAGCTATACTTATCAGTTATGGAGGGATCTTGCAAATTTCTTTGGTATTTCTCTGGTGGATCACTCAGATGTCCAAGAGGCTTAAAGCTGGTGGAGCTCGCACAATGTTTCTCATAGATCAATTCCCCTTCTGCTCTTATGGACAGTTTGGAAGAGAAGGAACAATGCTATATTCTGAGATGGGAAATATATACACTCGCCATTGTTTGTGCATATCACTTCGATGTTCTATTCCATTCCCAAAAAGTTGTCTACAGGCAAAAATAGAATTCCAAGGAATCACACAATGAAGTTGATGGGTTATCCAAGGGCTTTTTTTTATGGAACAGCATAAAGAGGCACGTGTGCATGTGGTGTTTTCATATCGATGTTCGAAGATCTTCATTTCTCCATCTATTGGAATGGTGGTCGTGGTACAAACAATAAGGTCGAGGCAATGGCATTGGCGGGCCTTCTTCAATTCAGCTCTTTCCTGAATATACAAATGCTGCAGATATATGGGGATTCCAAAAACATAATAGAAATGGATTTTGGGAAGCTAATAAACAAGAATCTGATGTTAACTGGATGGATTAATAGGATAAAAATGTTATGGAACAACAATACGGTTTAAATAATCAGCCATGTGGACAGGTCTCTGAATTCTCATGCGGACATCTTGTCAAAGAGGGGCCTTGTAATAGAACTTGGTTCATGGAAAATGGAGGTACAAATACAAGCTATAATATATCTGATAGAAGATTTCTCCCTTCCGAGTACCTAGTTTTCCCACTGGTTTTTTGCTTTCTTTTGAATCATCGCCTTTATCTTCCACATAATGGTACGTTGTTTCTCCCCTGACCCTTATGTGTGATGGGACTGGTATATATATATGTGTGTATGGCTCCTCACTATCTGTCTATCTTTATGATTTTTATCTTGTTCTAGAGAATTTTGTTTCAAAAAACATATTTTATATACAGGGTTGGTGTCATTTGATACTCACCATCATTTTTCATGTAATTTATGGTTTGAAAGAGGATCATGAACAAAGCAAAATATTTTTTTTGTTGATGGTTCTCCCACAAGGCTACGTTAAAGTTCAATGGTGAAAATGAGAAGTGACTCATACTACACGGGGTGAAAATGAGAAGTGACCCATACTACATATGTGCATGAAAATTGGTTGTGTTTTTGACAAGTGACCCATGCTACATAGGTGTTACAGAGGCATGTGGGTGCCAAAATTGGTTGTGTTTTTGATGTGATATGGGAACATGAGGTTAGACGAAGATGAAATTTGCACTATTGTGAGATGGCACATATGCACACATCCCCATAAACAGTGAGTGTTAGATTCATTCGTTTTACTTCTAATAGGTTAAATGATTGTAGGTGTGGTCATAATGTTGCTATATAATGTCTATTTGTTGGAATTTTGATGGTATCAAGTTGGTAGTTATCTCCATGTGCCCCTTAAACTTCAATAAAAAAATTGGATTGTTTGGTCTCCCAAAATGCCAAAACAGGGTTGAATTTGTTGGGGTTTTGGAGAAAAAAAGCTTGAAATTTGTTCGGTTTTGGCAAAAAGGAAAGTTGGAAGGCTAACCACCTTCAAAAATACATAGAAGGGAGGTGAATTAGAGATTGCAAATAAAATTGTATTTGACATTAGTTTGAGGTCTACAAAGCAATTTACATGACACGATAGAATTGTGTGGGTTTGGTTTCATGCCAATAACATGAAGAAGACAATAGAAGAAGGATAGAATGGCAAGTCAGAAAACAACAAGTATTATTATTATTATCCAATTTTAGGGTCACAGCCAAGCCAACCACCAAATTGGCGTATGAGGCCCCTTTGTTTGTGGGGCGATGGACCCACCTCCGTGCAACAATTTGATTGCTAAGTCTACAAAAGCATACATACTCTATCCCCCTTTGGTTTTGAACCAGTGACCTCTTAGGAGGAAACACATGCTCTTAACCATTAGGCCCACTCAAACTATATTATTATGCTTGAGAACTGGCAAGTTGTAGAGAAAACCATGAGAGTTGTTGATAAATCTAGTATTTTGCTTTACATTTTTTCACAAGGTGTGTCCTTTATGATGAACCAAAAACATAATGATTTTGTTATATGTGATTATATGTAAAATGATTTTGTTGTATGTGGTTATAATGGGATGATTGAGGTACATATGTTGGTTGGTAAGCCAAACTCTCTTAGGTGGATGATTATGGCTGGTCCTTTACCCCATTTTCATGTTGTTTAGTCTTATTTCTTCGGTTGACTATCACTTAGTGGTGGTAACTCCCATCATAAAGTAGGGTGACTACCACTTAATGGTGGTAACTTCCATCATAAAGTATGGCATTTGAACATCTTGAGATGAATATACTAGGACACATGATTTATGGGAGCCTTAAATACTCACCTATTATGTTTTCGATGTAAAGATGATTGTGCTTTCTAAGTAGAACATCAATTTGACCCACACAGATTCTCTGTTGATTATGTTGTATTACACTTTGACCATGAGCCTTTAGAGGTGATTCCACTCATATTAATTTAGTTTAACGAATCTCAATGTAGTTTCATAGTTGTTGAGGCATATCACATATATTGAGGCACTGATCACTTTCTTCGAGGTACAAATGAACTATTTACATTCACTTGGATAACATCTACATATGCCATGCTAAAAATGTTAGAGCACTCTCTTTTTTTTCTTGGTAATTTTGAGCTAGTTTTTATTTTGCAAGAGGGTTGCTCACATGTGTGCCCCTTTTATGGCAATGGGTGGTTATTTGGAGCTTGTATTGATGATGTGGATGTGACTTAAATGATGTGTTAGCTTAAGCATATCACATCACACTCACTTGAGGCCTTTTGGATGATGTGGAGATGACTTATAATCATAATTTGAATACTATAGCCCAAAGAAACGTGTCGCCCACTTGAAAGGGCTTCTATTTGGCTCTTCTGGAAATTAATTGGGTACAAATTATTCATTGCCATCTTTTGAAGCCCCCCAAATGCATTTGAGATGAAATTTTGTCCTTCTAACACAAATCGGTCCTCTTATTGTTGACGTCACCTCTTTTAGAGGGTTTTAAACATGCAAAAACAAATTTTAATTGTATTTTGACTTTGTTTCCAAGATGTGTGGATGCAAAGTAGTTTTTGTGTGATACCTTAGGCTAAAATTGAGGAACAAAGAATGAGTTGTGACTCTCATCTATATATAAAGGCCTTTCTTTCATTTCAAATCTTTAAGAATTGTTGGGAACATTTTTTTAAGCCATTAATAGAAGATATTTTCTTGGTGTTTTGGTGTCAACTTTTTTGGCCTCTCCATGTTTGGTTATTTTACTTGGTTCATTGAATATATTTCTTTGAATGACTTAGGACTTTTATTAGCTAGCAAGATCAATGCATCAAAGGGAAAACTTTTGTCACTTAGAAAGAAGATATATAGGGTTTGTTTCTCCCATATTCTCCTTGGTGTGGCAAGTGCTTTGTCTCTTCTTTTATTCAGCCTTATGAACATTGATGCCAATTTTAATTATTCTTTTTCATTCCATTGTTGATTTTGTTGATGAAGGCTATTCCTTTGGGGGAACTGTTTGTAGGGTCTTGCTTTTCATGACTTGTCTTGATTAGACAAGGTATTATTTGGTTTGTAGGCTCCCATCTCTAATTCTAATCCATAAACATAGATAACCAAATCATTCATATAATAACCCAATCTTAGAGACACATCTTCTTTGATCCCACAAGTCCTAAATGGAGATAAGACATTAAGTTTACTTCGAACAACCAACTAAAAAAAATCCTAAAATTAAATAGTTTTTGTTTATGCTATATGAAATATAAAAACTACAACAAAATATAATAGATATATGGTCAATAAAACTATTTTGTTGTCTAGTGCAAAGTTAAAGGATGCTAATATATATATTTAGATATTTTGTCTAAAGGTTATAGCAAATAGTTGATTTGTAACTCTAATTGGGACAAATGATCCTATATATTCGTGTTTGAAAGCTTTATTTAACATATTGTGGATTGATTTGAGGTTTTGTTATGAACATAATATATGATTAATAATTAATAAATAATTTAATTAAGTGTTATTGAAGGGACATGTCTTAAAGGATATGGCTATTATTGAAGGAGCACCTTGCCTAATATAAATAAGCAGGACCCTCGTTTGTAATCATTATCATAACTCATGTATATTCATATCATATCTCATGTATATTCAATACTCTTATATAAATATGCTAGTTGTCATATTATGGATATTTACATATTCTAGATATTTTAAATATTCCGTTGCTTATACGAACTTTATTCGTTATATTAAGCTAACTTCCAACAACCAACTAAAAAACCCTAAAATTCGAATAGTTTTCTTTTATGTTATATAAAATATGAAAACTATAACAAATATATGGTAGAAAAAAAAAGTTGTTGTCTAGTGCAAAGTGAATGGATGATTTTATTTTTTTAGAAATCTTTGTCTAAAGGTTTATGGTAAATTATTGATTTGCAACTCTAATTGTAAAAAATGACCCATAGATTTGTGCATGCTTGAAAGATTTATTTAACATATTGTGGATTGAATTGAGGTTTTGATCAATTTTGGAATTTATTTTCTGACAAAAAAATCAGTTTTGGCCTAAACTCTAAAACTAGGTTTTAACCCTAAAAGATGAATTTTGATTCTATCATATTTTGTGTTTTACACTTGAATTGTTTATCAAGCTTATTTAAGACAATTTGATGGATAAATGGTTTTGTTTGTTATATTTCATTTTAGAAATTTTTGGTGAAACTTTAGGGGGGTTCAACAATTAGCCATACAAGTTAGTGATAATTTCAAATCCCATAAGTCCTAAATGGAGATAAGACATTAAGCTTACTTCCAACAACCAATTAAAAAAACCCAAAAAATCATATAAGTTTTCTTTTATGCTATATAAAATATAAAACTACATAAAATACAACATATATATGGTCAAAAAAAATATATTGTTGTCTAATGCAAAGTCAGTGATGATTTTAATTTTTTAGATATTTTTTGTCTAGATGTTTATGGTAAATCGTTGATTTGTAACTCTAATTAGGAAAAATTTCCTCATATATTTGTGCTTGAAACCTTTCTTTAATATATTCTGGATTGATTTGATGTTTTTTTTTGTTATCAATTATGAAATTTATTTTCTAGCAAAAAAATCAGTTCTAGTGAAACCCTAAAACTAGGATTGAACCCCAAAAGATGATTATAATTCTATCGTGTCTTGTGTTTCACTCTTGGATTATTTAACATAATTTGATGGATAGAGGGCTTCATTTTGTTTATATTTCATTTTTTTTTTTTGTAGAAACTTTAGGGGGATTCAACACATAGTCATACAAATTAATGATAATTTCAAATGTAGATATGATTTGAGCTTGTATATTATCATTGTTGGATTGTTTTTACATGTATTTTCATTTAGCAGAGGCATACAAGATCTAGTGTTAAGTGGTTTTAGGCATTCTCAGATGACTTTTCCTTGAAATCTGCATTTTTTGTGATTTTTAATTTATAATTCACATTTTGAAATTTATGGATGGTGGCAACCTTGCCCATTTTACGACATATTATCAAGAGATAAATCAACTATATCATTTGTCATTGATGTATGAAAATGATATATCACTTTGGTATGATATTGTTCTCTAGTGTGAAGGGTGATTTTATAGCGTCGATTTGTATTTCTAATATAACTAATGTTGAAAAGTGTAACTAGGTCCAGTATTTATTATTATCTTTGTAATTGTATCAATTTGTATTATATGTAAAAGCAAAAAGAAGAAAAATAAAATTTATATTATTATTATTATTTTTCATTGGTCAAGCATGTTCTTCATGCTTCTAAGATTCATTAAGTCAAAGTCCTATTTGGTCTTCTTGTAAGAAAAAAGAAAAATGATTTTTTAAAATGTAATTTTGGTTAATTCACCTTAAGAAGCCAAGTCAACCCTCCTAGATGTCCAGTTGGCTCATTGAAAGGATGAGTCTTTTCGCATATGAGAACAACTATATATTGGCATGTTCCCTCCACCAAATGGAAAGCAATTCAACGCTTCTTTGTGATAGGTTCTGAGGTACAAAGATGCGTAGTTTAGAGGATAATTTCTTGTGAAAGAGTGCGAGTTTCTGAAGCTATACATCTAGATATGATACAAGTTTTTCTATGGAGATAATTTGAAGTGATGAAGCTTTTTCTATGGGAATTGATGTGAATTTGTTGAAGCAATACATCTGTAATCAGAGTCAGTTTTTATAGCCTATATTCTGAGATTGATGTGAAGTTTTTGTAGCCTATATTTTGACATTGATGTGAAGTATCTGTGGCCTATATTCTATGATTGATACGACTTCCATGTGGAATATGAGTTGAGGTCAATGCAAGCTATTCCCTGTGACTAAGATGATGAATTTGGAGGGTTTGACTTGGCATCTTGGAGGCTGAATTCTTGTGTCTTGAATATGTCACTTTGATATGATTCTATAAGAAGAGAATTCATTGGGTTTTCCCCCTTGTGGGGTTTTTCCATAGCTTGGAGCCTATATCTTATGTCTCTTGTTTTCTGTGATCTTCATATTTTTGCATTTTGTTAATTTCTTGATGAAAAGAATATAATAATAATATGGAAATAATAATTTCACAAGTATTTATCAAGTAAGAGAAATCATCACTTTTATCTGCCTATTGATTTCTCAACATGGTATCAAAGCTAAGGTAATAACAAGGTAGTTTGAAAACAACCCTTGTGTGAAAATTCCTAGATCTAACAATCTTAGGAATCTTACTGCAACCAACTGAATCTATTTCACCTAGATCATAAATTACATTACAAACTTATTTCATATTTCTCCTTGAAACATTGAAGTAAATTACTAAAGTAGCCTACACCAAATTAAATATGACTATGAAACATAGAAACTGAGGAAGGAAATACAAACACATAAGACACCGTTATTTTTGGCCAAATGTCCTAAGAAAAACCCAACTTGGGAAAACCGGTGTAGCAGTGAGGGTTTTATTTTATTATGCAACAATGAAATCTGAGTACATCTATGGATGCCCAACTGGAAATCCAAACAACAAGAAAATATGACAGAGGTATTTCATAAGCAACCCTGACACTCGTGTTGCGTGCACTCGCGTTCCTGCACTTGCATTCTTGCACTAGTGTTCCTGTACTCGCGCATTCCTGCACTCGCGCTTCCCTGCACTCACGAGTTCATACACTCATTCGCCACTGCGTTGGGAATAACTCAACCTCTTGCTACTGCCTCTCTGGATCTGGAAATGTTCTTCCAGATCACTGTCCTTGCCCCTCTACTAAAAAAGATCTCTTTGATCAAAATTCCCCCCTGAGAACTTCTCACTTTAGAAATTCGATCTCTTGATCTCTTGGTGTAGTTTCCAAATGACTCTCAAGCCCCTTCTTATACTTTACTGTTGGACAACCAATGACCTAGATTAACTCGTAATGAAAGGGTCAGATCATTTTGATTTGATCTCTATCTTTATCTAGAAGATTCACCCACATTTAGATTAATACCTATTAGTATTTTAATTTTCCTAAGTTTAGACTTAGGAACTCCATTAAAAATATTAATTATTTTAATATAATCGTCTATGGGTGGAATTTCGCAAAATGGTTTCTAGGTTCTTTGGAATGCATGTGCCCAAGCTTCCCTGCAAATTTTGAGGCTTAGAGCACATCCAATGGTACTCCAAATCAACATTCCCTCTTAGTGAGGAATGTGCTTTAGCAATATATTGCTACTGCATACTGCTCGGACTCTGAAGCATTGTCCTTTGCGTTGCTGATGTCTGACATGCTATCCACCAACTATTTCGCTGTTGCTGCTACTGTCTTGCTACCTTTAACACCGCCATTGCCAATGCTACATGTATACTACAACTCCCTCTCAAATGCTACATTTGCTATACTTCTAGCACTGCCAATGCTAACATTCCATCCATAGTGCCACTCAGTTGCTGAGAGAAGCAACTGAAAACACCGAAAATTGGATAAGTATATACTGTTCCAACACTCCATGGCACCAACTGAAAACTCCTCCATCCTGCTACTACTGATCATGGTCTCCCATAGCAAGGTGATGATCCAAAAGGTGGGCTCCTCAAGGATCCTGCCCATCTGTAGCTCTATCAAACTATAGTTTTATATCAACCCTGTAGGAATTTACAAGGTAAGTTCCTTAGATAGAACACCAAAGGACACCGCTCACAAATAGATCACAAATCAATACACCAGTATTCTTGACATGGTTAAAACCCTCAAAGAGGGAAACAAGCCACATCTTGAGCCAATGCGGCCACTTTAGGAAATTTATTAATGCAAAAGAAAGAAAATTTACATAAGCTTCTCTCATGAACAGTCACCTTACAAATGATTCTCCATGCTCTTTAAATAGAGATCATGGACCAATCGGGTGTTAAGCCATGGATCTAGTGTCGGTAATACTGAGGAGAGAATGAACTGTTGGATCACTTCATGTCTAAAACATATCATGACCGTCAGATTGTAAGTTACAAAAGTACATACTAAAGAAACACACTTTACCTAATTATACACTAGACCAAGTTATACTCAACTATTTTCTCTGTGTCGGAATATCCTAACATCCCCCCTTAAGAACAAATTGGTATAGGATTGAAGGATGTACACATATAATATAATAGGAGAAGGAAGGAGGCATTAGAGCCTATCCCCCCTTAGTGGCAACTTCCTGAACTCCAACTATAAATCGAAGTTTAGTAAACTTCGCCTCTGTGAGAGCCTTTGTAAAGATGTCTGCAACTTGATCATTGGTTGAACAATATTGTGCTCCAAGAACATGGTCATGAATGAGCTTTCTGATGAAGTGCATGTGTAGTTCAATGTGTTTTCTACGTTGATGTTGGATTGGATGTTTTCATAGTTGGATGACTCTTTGATTATCACACCAAAGTGTAGTCGGATGCTGCCGTTGAGAGCCAAACTCTGACAAGATCTGACAAAGCCACAGGGCTTCCTTACTAGCTTTTACGATGCCACAATACTTTGCTTTTGCTGAAGAAAGAGAAACAACACTTTGTTTTTTGCAAGCCCATGTAATAGGTCTATAGCCAAGAGTGAAGAGATAACTTGCAGTAGACTTCCGATCATCAGGGTGACTAGCCCAATCAGAATCAGTGAAACCAACCAATAGAGGAGATGCTTCTACACTGTAATGAATCCCAAACTGAAATGTACCTTGAACATAATGAAGTATTCCTTTAGCTGCTTTCCAATGACTTTCATGTGCATTTTGCATAAACTGAGCAATAAGGCCAACAACAAAGGAAAGGTTAGGATGGGTATGGGTCATATACAAAAGTTTTCCTACAAGCTGATGGTATAAAGTAGCATCAACTTCAGGGGAACTACAAGTGACTGAAAGTTTGGCTCCAGATTGAAAGGGAGAAGGGGTTGGCTTATAGTCTTCCATGTGAAAATGACGTAGAAGATCACATGCATACTTGGACCAGGAAAGGGAAATACCTTCTTTGGATTGCAAGACTTGAAGACCAAGAAAATAATGTAAGTGTCCTAAGTTTGTCATTTCAAACTACTTTTTAAGGCTGGAATTCACATAGTTCATAAGGTTGGGATCACTAGGAGTAAGGATAAGATCATCAACATAAAGAAAAATAATGATAAGAGACTTACCCACTTTTTTGGTGTAAACAATATTCTCAGAATGACACCTAGAAAAGCCAATATCTAAAAGAAAGCCATCTATTTTGGCATACCAAGCCTGAGGGGCTTGCTTGAGACCATAAAGGGATTTCTTAAGCTGACATACAAGGCTGGAGTCTGTTTGTATAAATCCAGGGAGTTGTTCCATATAGATTTCTTCATGCAAATCCCCATGTAAGAAGGAAAATTTAACATCCATCTGATGGACTTCTTATTTGAAAGAGGCAGCAAGGGAAAGAACAAGGCATATAGAGTTCATTTTGGCAACAGGGGAGAAGGTTTCAGTATATTCAATGCCGTCAACTTGTGAAAAACCCTTAGCAACAAGACGAGCTTTATGTTTGTCAACTTTTCCATCTGGTCCAAACTTGGTTCTGTAAACCCATTTACATCTAACAAGTTTTTGTCCCTTTGGAAGAGGAACAAGATCCCGTGTATCGTTTGCCAATAATGAACGATATTCTACATTCATAGCTATGTCCCAATCTGGATGGCTTGAAGCTTCTGCAAAGGTGTCAGAATCATAATTCACTGAAGCTTGAGCCAGTAAAGAAGAGGCTTTATCAAACTAAGAATGTGTACGTCGCTGATCTGTAGGATCACCTACAAGAGCACCTGCTGCATCCCGAGTAGCATGAACCCTTTACATTCCCCGGATAAAGATGAAGGTCGAGTTACCTTAATCCAGTATGACTCCTCCTGCAACCCAGTAGCACCTGTCCATGTTTCCAGGAATGATTTATGTCCACCAGATGACTGGGTAACCAATTGGGGAAAACCCACTAAGAAACAGATTGCAGCCGCACAGTGAATTATAACAGAGACAGATGGAAAAGTTACTACCAGATTCCCCAGAATCAATACATTCCAGAAAGAAGGACCCTCTACCTCTGTTTCTACAATACCAACTACAATCAGTCAGCTACATCCTGAACAGTCTGCTATTTCTGATGCAGGAGAAATTGCGGCTTCCTCGACTCGAATTCTATGCCAGACGTCTTCAACACCCTTCAAACGCCAACTGCGGCAACTATGGGGTACAAACGCTATACTTGGCCTCAACAAATTCGCGATCCACTCAAACAATATCTCACAGACAACATCCACTCAAACAAATACATGGCTCTGATACCATCTGCAAGATTTTTCCGGGTATTTCTCTTAAAATATCTTTTATGGATACTCCTAGAACTTCATCAGCTGAATCTTCTGCATCTGTTTTTGGTTCTAAACACTTTAGAACGATGAAAGATGAAGAGAAACAAAAATCTGCTTTAGAAAGTTTATGTAGATCTGAATCTACTTCGGGTAATTCTGCTATAGTAGAAAAAGAAGAAACGAACCCTTCTGTTAATTGGAAACTTCCCCCAGTTTCACCACAGGATGTATATAGAAATTTATCTTCTTTTAATCTCAGAGCCCTCAGCCAAATCAAGATCAAAGAAAAATCCATCAAAGTCGACTTAACTTTAAATTCTATGATGACTATATCTCTCCTTGATGATAAAAGTCTCAAATCTGCCCGAAAAGCTGGTTACCAGTACGTCCATCTGGGGATGGTGAGGATTGGGCTGAATGCATTGCATAGAAAAGGTCAAAAAGCCTATGTCTTCTCAGCCTTGTTTGATAATCGATGGACTACTTTCACACAAGCTATGATAGGAGGTATTGAAACAAGTCTTGCTGAAGGCCCAGTACAATATGATGTCTTTCCAGATTTTTCTGTAGCTCTTGATGACCCAAACGTCCTACAATGCCTAACTCTAGGTATTCAGACTACTGGGTACGAAAACTTCAAAAGAAAATCCAAAAATTTATCCATTTTCTATATTACTTGTGTTAGGTTCTATAACACAACTATTCCTGCTGTTTTACATTCCCCAGATAAAGATGAAGGTCGAGTTACCTTAATCCAGTATGACTTCTCCTGCAACCCAGTAGCACCTGTCCATGTTTCCAGGAATGATTTATGTCCACCAGATGACTGGGTAACCAATTGGGGAAAACCCACTAAGAAACCGATTGCAGCCGCACAGTCAATTATAACAGAGACAGATGGAAAAGTTACTACCAGATTCCCCAGAATCAATACATTCCAGAAAGAAGGACCCTCTACCTCTGTTTCTACAATACCAACTACAATCAGTCAGCTACATCCTGAACAGTCTGCTATTTCCCCACAATTTGAAATAGACCAGTTGGTCCTTGATTCAATCAAAAGAATGTTTTTACCACAAAATCCATCTCCACCTTTCAGTTCTGTATGTGATCACCCCCACTGCTCAAAAACCTTTTGTCAATTCTCATCTGAGCCTCCAACACCTCATGGTGACTCTTCAAAAAGAATCAATATGATAAAATTTACTCCATTATCTGATTCTTCTGAAGAAAGCTATAAGCGTGTTACATTTTTTAACCCGCAAGAAGAACTTCTTGTACAAACTGTTTCCAGTTCTTCTACTAGAGGCCTTGGATATGTAAAAGACTTGCCCATTCCTTCCTATAGGAAAAATCCCATTGATAAAATACCAAAGCATGTTGAAATTCCTTCAGATTCTGAGATCATAGCATTTTTAAAGATTTTCAAAGGAATTGGTCCTTATGATCCAGAAGATGCTTGGAAGAAGAAGATGTTTAATTGGGATATGTTTACTCATGAAAAGGAACACTTATATCTACAAGAAGTCAGACTTCTTGAAAAGGATGACAGACCTGCTTTTAACAAGCAGAATGTTGAAAAATGGAAAGAATGGATGCAGGCAAATAACCAGTGGATATCATTCTATGAATGGTATTATCCCTCTGTAAACATCATAGAAGAATCCTTAATGAAGCAATTTAGGAATCAGGCCAAACAGAAGAAAATAAAGGATTCTCAGAAGTTTGTAGAAGAAAAGATGCTTGAAAATTCTGTTGTGATTCCTCCTCCTCTTAGAGCTCCTGTGTTTGATTCAAAGATTCATAATATGATGACCAAACCAAACATCCCAAGATCTTTGATAGCAGTTAGGCAGCAAGGAGAGGAATTGATAAGAAAAATCTGTTTACAATTCCAGGTAAACATGATAAGATCAGGAATTCCCAACAAGCATAAGTGGGAACTTCTTGATGGTTCAATTCATGAAACTGATACAGATTTTCCTCCTTGGAAAAATTTTATTATCAGAAACCAAGATGGGAAATTATACAGAGTTCTTCCCTCCCATCCTGATGATCCATCCATAGCAGCAAAGGATTCGATTGCTGCTACGAACTGGACAAATCTGGCATTATCAAGCCTTGAAAAATATCTAAAAACCAGATTTGACTCTATTGATACTGCATGTTTTGAATTGAAGCTCATGATGGGAAGAGTTTTGCAGAAGCAAGACTACAACACTGTTTGTCTAAATGAAAGTGTTAAGACTCTAACAGAGAATGACCAGACAATTGCACAAAGTTTAGATAAACTCTCCCTATCCACAGAAAGAAAGATCCATGAAGCATCTGAAGCTCATGGAAAAGAAATTATCAAAGTTTCTAGCAGTCCTGAGTTGGTTAAGAAACAAGTCTCAGAAGTAACCAAAGGAATTGATTCCTTAAAGAAAAAACCAAACTCAGATGCCTATAAGACAGCTACTCTTTTCTCTGGACCTAAGAGTACGCTTCCATATTCTCTTACCTCTTCTGTTGAAAGTCTTATCAAGGCCCTCAGTTCTATAAATTTTCCTCCACCAACATCATCACATCCATATTCTTTGTTTGCTAAT
The DNA here is from genome assembly GCA_000404065.3 of Pinus taeda. NCBI lineage: Eukaryota > Viridiplantae > Streptophyta > Pinopsida > Pinales > Pinaceae > Pinus > Pinus taeda. The sequence goes on from APFE031398821.1 coordinate 14,810, forward strand.
CCTAGCATTTTCAGCCCAGTTCCTACTTCATCAAAGCAAAAGGAAACTGAAGAAAGTTCACAAAAATACAGACCAAGTTTCTTATTTGGAGAAATTCCACAAGATGAATCAGAAGAAAATAAAGATCATACAAGTCTTCACAAAATTGATTCAGTACCAGAAGTTGAGGAGCTTGAAGCCTGTATTGATAATTTCTCTACCCAAGATAAGGAACAATTTGGTATTTCTATTCCAGAAGAAAATACTGAAACACAAGTTCATGCCACTTCCTCTAGATCCCGATGGGATACTACTTGGAATCCTGCTCCAGACAGGCGAGATTTAATGAAGTCAGAATATCATAAAGATTGGTCTGCCAATTCCACATATTCGTGGAATATTGATAATTGTACAGAAGCTGAAGTCATGTCTGTCTTACATTCCATGCTTGTTTGTTACAGAACATATCTCTCAGATGACATTGGCCCGGTAAATGCAACTAGAAGGATTATAGGAGGATTTGAGGGTACTCTAGATTCATGGCTGAAAGCAAAAACAATTAAAGAACCAAATCTTCTTCCACATTGGGAACAATCAGTAGTTTTAAATGAAGATGGTTCAACCTACATGGATCCTGTCACTACTATGCCTGTAAATAATATGATTGGCAAACTGATTTATAGCATTACAGTGAATTTCATTGGTTTTCCCCAGATTACTAATGATATTACTACTGTAACATTGCTGGCCATGAAGTTGCATAATATGCAACACTTTGATGAATACTTCAATGAATATCTTCATAGATTACATACATTGTCACCTGAGCTGATATTAGAACCCAAATGGAAAGAAATTTTTGTTGCTTCTCTTCCTTAATGGGTCTCTACGGCAATTGTAAATAAACTGCCAGGTAAGATTGGAGATTATAAATTTGGAATAATTAGGCAAGCAGTCAAAGCAATCATAGTTGAGCTTTGTTCCCAAATGAAGATTGCTAGGGCAACAACCAATCCCAAAAAGCCACATGGATACCAAAAACTATGGAAACAATGGCATCTTGGAAAACCAGACAATTCTGGAGGGCAAAGAAGAAAGAAAAAACATTTCAAACAAAAGAATTCTCAGTTTTCCAAAGATAAATTGAAGAAAAGACACAGTAAAATAAAGCCTTACAAAAATACAAGAATGTTCTCTAAAGAAAAAGAGATCATCTGTTATAATTGCAACAAGAAAGGCCACACAGCTCCAAACTGCCCAGAAAAAAAGACTGAAAAATCAAAGAAGAAAATAACATACAGAAACAAAAAAGGAAAAATTAATTTCTTTGATTTACCTAGTAGCTGTGATGAATTAGTATCTTCTGACTCTGATACAGAAGAAGATGTAAATTATGTTTATTCTACTGACTCCTCAGATGAAGAATGGTGCAGAGATCCTCACTGCATAGAATGTAAAGATTGTGAATGCAGTGATCCAGACATCTGCAATTGTAACACAGTCAGAATGTTGAAGTCAGAAGAAGATGAAGTGAGCAGAAATTTGTTCATGCAGATGATGACTGCAACAGATCCTCAAATTAAAGAAATGTACAAATCATTACTGACAGATCATTTCAACAAGCCATCATCCAGTTCAAGAAAGTCTCCTAATAAGGGATATGTACCACCTGCCTCCTTATTCTCAGTTGAAGCATTGACTCGGCAATTCCGAAATGAAGATTTTGGAGAAGATTTGCCTCAGACTTTGCCTGCAGTTCACCAGGCAATTAAAGAACTGAGAAAGACAATAAAAGAAAATAGGAGACTGTGCATTGAGAATCACCAAGATTTGAATATAAGATTGATGAAAGTCCAAGGAGCATCATCTTTACAAAATCCTGATGTTTCAGGAAAAATAGAAAATTGGACTTTCCATATGAATCCAGCCATGACACACAGCAAGCAACATGACAATTCAGAAGGAGAAGAAGAAGAAGAAGAAAAGGACAGAACAGATTTTGGATGCAATATAATAAACAAAGATGTTATGTATTGCATAAGAATGAAAGTTAAGGTTGGGAACCAGTATGAATACTGGAAAGTTCTCATGGATACTGGTTCCAGACTCAACATTGTGAGTGATACTGTAGTAAGCATGAACCATCGAAGGCCAACTGCTTGTCCAAAGATTACTACAACCAGTGGTGAAATCACCAGCAGGCATGAAGCAGAGATAGATGTGTTTCTAGATGACAAAGTTGGTGTTCATCTAGTTTGTCCAGTGGTCACAGGAATGGACTGTGTAATGTATCTCGGCACACCATTTTTCCAGAATTTTGAAAAGCATGGAGCCTAGCTTGATGTAAGTAGTCAGAGGTATGGCTATTTTGTTAGCTTGGGAGATAAAGAAATATTTTTTCCATTTATTAATTCTAATTCGCCAAACAGATTGAAAAGGATTGACAGAATGCAGAATCTGTTGGCCAAAATGGAAACAAAGAAAGAAATATTAAAAACAGAAGAAAATTTGGATAGTGGGAAATTTGCTACTCAAATAGCAGATTTCACTGCTAAATTTAAAGAATGCTGCTCAGATGATCCAAATTCCTTTTGGCATATCAAGAAGCAAGAAGTGGATCTTCCTCTCAAAAGAGACTTTAGTGGAAAATTGAGAAGATCCAAAGCAGTAACAATGAATGAAGAACAAATGAAATTGTGCAGAACCGAAATAAGGGATCTGCTAAAGAAAGGATTGATTCGAAAAAGCAAAAGTCCAATTGCATGCTTTGCTTTTTATGTAAATAAACATGCTGAGATCGCCAGGGGTAAACCAAGGCTCGTTGTGAATTATAAACCCCTGAATGATATTTTAGATTATGATGCCTATCCACTGCCTAAACCTTCTATGATACTTGCACAGATATCCAGGTCAAAAATATTCTCCAAGTTTGATTTGAAATCTGGATTTTGGCAAGTAGGTATAAGAGAAGAAGATAAATGGAAGACTGCTTTCTCAGTTCCAGAAGGACATTATGAATGGAACATCATGCCATTCGGCCTAATCAATGCTCCTTCTGCATTCCAGAGAATTATGGACGAAACTTTTGAAGGAATGGAAGGATTCCTGAAAAAGTACATTGATGATTTACTGATTCATTCTGACAATATTTTTGACCACATCAAACATTTGAAAATCTTTCTATGCAGGGTCAAAGAAATGGGAATAGTATTATCAGAGTCCAAGATAAAATTATTCAGGCCCATGATTGATTTCTTAGGATACAACATACAGTATGGTTCATATACTGTGATCCAAAGAAGTCTGAATTTTGTTGATAATTTTCCAGATGAGATCAAAGACAAGACTCAGTTGCAGCGGTTTCTAGGGAGTCTCAACTACATTTCTAAGTTTATCAAACATTGTGCACAGGAAAGAAAGTTGTTAAATAAAAGACTCCAGAAAACCCCTATCCCATGGAATAAAGAATGCACAGAGGCTGTAAAATCAATAAAAGAAAAGGTAAAGAGCATTCAACCTCTTTCTCCAATCAAAGAAGACTGAGAGAAAATCATCATGACTGATGCCAGTTATGAAGGATGGGGAGCAGCGCTATGTCAGAAAGTTCCTGATAAGAAAAATGGCATAGAAGTATGCCAATATGCTTCTGGCATTTGGGCAAAAGGTCAACTAAATTGGTCAAGTCTGAAGAAGGAGCTCAGAGCAGTTTGTCTGGGAATTGCTAAGTTCCGAGATTTTGTAATATATACCAGATTTACAATAAGGACAGATTGTCAGCCTCTGCAATCTGTAATTCGCAAATGTGAGTTTGAAATGCTGCAATGGTGAGATGGATAATGCAGCTCAGTCAGTATAATTTTGACATAGAATTCATACCAGGTAACAAAAATAGTTTTGCTGATACGCTGAGCAGAGAGTTTCTGACTGGTCACTCAATTTCAAGCCTACAGTGCAACTATATCAGAAGAAGCGAAAGCACTGTTGAAATTGAAACACCAAATGGATGTATAAGTTACATGCTTGAAACTCCATTAATCTTCCATGAAAGAGATTGGTACCCGATTAAGGAAATCAGGTATCGAGAGGGTTTTCCATACCTATGGACGGAAACTATGCAAGACGAGATGAACCAAGAAGCAGTGGAAGCCCTAGAATATCTGGAGCATATCGATAGTATCCACTACACACTTGAAAGAGATGACAGAGATTATGACAGAATGACAAGCTGTCATATCACACTTAGAAGATTTGGCAATCATCTTCATCGAGAGGATTATGATCCCGACAAGCAAAGAGAATGCTTCTACTCTGCAATGAACATTCAAAATTGTTCAACAAACTTTTTCTATTCCATACAAGCCTCTTTCCTGTTTGAAGGTATGTATGTTGATGCCTTAGAACGTGAGGACCCTACACCTGACTGGTTCATTGAATGGTGGAAGATCTATGGTCTCTCTGGATTACTCATCAAACCTTATACTCTACAAATACTTAAGATACCAGGATTCAGTGAACCAAGGGCCTATATGAGTGGAATTGCATACAAAAGTGTAGAGCATATAGCTGACATAATTAATCTAGCCTTTTCCCAAGCAATAAGGCGCTGTGGACATGTCAGATGGTTTGTCACGAATCACTATAAAGCAAGAAGGATATCTTCTAGTACCAATTATGAATATTTTCACAATCAAGTTGACACCACTTTAAATCCATACCAGCCGATTGATTTTATGCAGCCGCCCAATCAGAATAATTCTCAGACATGGGAATCAGAGAAAGAAATCCAGGTGCAGTACTTCA
>APFE031398821.1:25440-46792 GCA_000404065.3 Pinus taeda
AATAAAAGATAGATATCACAGAACACAGAGATAGATATCACAGAACACAGAGAAATTTTATTAAGCAAACTGCTGGAACCAAGATTTACATAAGATCTTCTTCCTCAGATTGACTATCGCGGCATTTAGTAGATATGAGTTAGCCGAAGCATAACAGATCTACAGGCTACCTGGCCAACTGACAGACTGAGTCTCAAAGATTTTTACAGAATACAGACCATCAAACCAACTAAAGATCCAGCCACTTTAGGTTCACACCAGCGTCAAGCACTGATGCGCAGGCTTCTCGAATCTCCTAAAGACTGAAAATTTCTCGTGATGCAAGCAGATCAGACTGAACGTCCGCAGATGCAGAGCAGGAGAACTTCTCGACTCAGACTCAAAACTCAAGACTGGACTCGACCGAATGCCCTTTACTTCGCAACTGGGTCTTATTTATAAGCTGGAAGGGAACAACCATTCACGAGAACCTTTGTACAGACTGATGACTCATTTTGAAAGTACTCCGACAGATCTGGATAGATCGCCGAAAGCTAGATTCGGGCATAGGACAATATCGTCCTATGTTATCTCATCCCTACTATTTAACAGAGAGCCGGAGGCATGTGGGGACCGAATCATAGTACTAACATACTATTTACACAGAGGAGATTCATGAGTGAACCCTCGAAAGACTGAAATGACTTAAAGGAGGAGATTTGCAAATCTCAAAATGTACAAAGTGGAGATTCCAAGACGAGGGAATCCACGAAAGCTCATCCGGCACCATAGTCGGCCGAAAAGACAACACTCTACATCATTGTGTAGTACTCAATCTGAGGATAAGTGTAATGCTGGTATTGGTAATGTTCTACCAGGAAATTATTGAAGTACTGCACCTGGATTTCTTTCTCTGATTCCCATGTCTGAGAATTATTCTGATTGGGCGGCTGCATAAAATCAATTGGCTGGTATGGATTTAAAGTGGTGTCAACTTGACTGTGAAAATATTCATAATTGGTACTAGAAGATATCCTTCTTGCTTTATAGTGATTCGTGACAAACCATCTGACATGTCCACAGCGTCTTATTGCTTGGGAAAAGGCTAGATCAATTATGTCAGCTATATGCTCTACACTTTTGTATGCAATTCCACTCATATAGGCCCTTGGTTCACTGAATCCTGGTATCTTAAGTATTTGTAGAGTATAAGGTTTGATGAGTAATCCAGAGAGACCATAGATCTTCCACCATTCAATGAACCAGTCAGGTGTAGGGTCCTCACGTTCTAAGGCATCAACGTACATACCTTCAAACAGGAAAGAGGCTTGTATGGAATAGAAAAAGTTTGTTGAACAATTTTGAATGTTCATTGCAGAGTAGAAGCATTCTCTTTGCCTGTCGGGATCATAATCCTCTCGATGAAGATGATTGCCAAATCTTCTAAGTGTGATATGAAAGCTTGTCATTCTGTCATAATCTCTGTCATCTCTTTCAAGTGTGTAGTGGATACTGTCGATATGCTCCAGATATTCTAGGGCTTCCACTGCTTCTTGGTTCATCTCGTCTTGCATAGTTTCCGTCCATAGGTATGGAAAACCCTCTCGATACCTGATTTCCTTAATCGGGTACCAATCTCTTTCATGCAAGATTAATGGAGTTTCAAGCATGTAACTTATCCATCCATTTGGTGTTTCAATTTCAACAGTGCTTTCGCTTCTTCTGATATAGTTGCACTGTAGGCTTGAAATTGAGTGACCAGTCAGAAACTCTCTGCTCAGCATATCATCAAAACTGTTTTTGTTACCTGGTATGAATTCTATGTCAAAATTATACTGACTGAGCTGCATTATCCATCTCACCATTGCAGCATCTTCAAACTCACATTTGCGAATTACAGATTGCAGAGGCTGACAATCTATCCTTATTGTAAATCTGGTATATATTACAAAATCACGGAACTTAGCAATTCCCAGACAAACTGCTCTGAGCTCCTTCTTCAGACTTGACCAATTTAGTTGACCTTTTGCCCAAAGGCCAGAAGCATATTGGCATACTTCTATGCCATTTTTCTTATCAGGAACTTTTTGACATAGGGCTGCTCCCCATCCTTCATAACTGGCATCAGTCATGATGATTTTCTCCCAGTCTTCTCTGATTGGAGAAAGAGGTTGAATGCTCTTTACCTTTTCTTTTATTGATTTTACAGCCTCTGTGCATTCTTTATTCCATGGGATAGGGGTTTTCTGGAGTCTTTTATTTAACAACTTTCTTTCCTGTGCACAATGTTTGATAAACTTAGAAATGTAGTTGAGACTCCCTAGAAACCGCTGCAACTGAGTCTTGTCTTTGATCTCATCTGGAAAATTATCAACAAAATTCAGACTTCTTTGGATCACAGTATATGAACCATACTGTATGTTGTATCCTAAGAAATCAATCATGGGCCTGAATAATTTTATCTTGGACTCTGATAATACTATTCCCATTTCTTTGACCCTGCATAGAAAGATTTTCAAATGTTTGATGTGGTCAAAAATATTGTCAGAATGAATCAGTAAATCATCAATGTACTTTTTCAGGAATCCTTCCATTCCTTCAAAAGTTTCGTCCATAATTCTCTGGAATGCAGAAGGAGCATTGATTAGGCCGAATGGCATGATGTTCCATTCATAATGTCCTTCTGGAACTGAGAAAGCAGTCTTCCATTTATCTTCTTCTCTTATACCTACTTGCCAAAATCCAGATTTCAAATCAAACTTGGAGAATATTTTTGACCTGGATATCTGTGCAAGTATCATAGAAGGTTTAGGCAGTGGATAGGCATCATAATCTAAAATATCATTCAGGGGTTTATAATTCACAACGAGCCTTGGTTTACCCCTGGCGATCTCAGCATGTTTATTTACATAAAAAGCAAAGCATGCAATTGGACTTTTGCTTTTTCGAATCAATCCTTTCTTTAGCAGATCCCTTATTTCGGTTCTGCACAATTTCATTTGTTCTTCATTCATTGTTACTGCTTTGGATCTTCTCAATTTTCCACTAAAGTCTCTTTTGAGAGGAAGATCCACTTCTTGCTTCTTGATATGCCAAAAGGAATTTGGATCATCTGAGCAGCATTCTTTAAATTTAGCAGTGAAATCTGCTATTTGAGTAGCAAATTTCCCACTATCCAAATTTTCTTCTGTTTTTAATATTTCTTTCTTTGTTTCCATTTTGGCCAACAGATTCTGCATTCTGTCAATCCTTTTCAATCTGTTTGGCGAATTAGAATTAATAAATGGAAAAAATATTTCTTTATCTCCCAAGCTAACAAAATAGCCATACCTCTGACTACTTACATCAAGCTAGGCTCCATGCTTTTCAAAATTCTGGAAAAATGGTGTGCCGAGATACATTACACAGTCCATTCCTGTGACCACTGGACAAACTAGATGAACACCAACTTTGTCATCTAGAAACACATCTATCTCTGCTTCATGCCTGCTGGTGATTTCACCACTGGTTGTAGTAATCTTTGGACAAGCAGTTGGCCTTCGATGGTTCATGCTTACTACAGTATCACTCACAATGTTGAGTCTGGAACCAGTATCCATGAGAACTTTCCAGTATTCATACTGGTTCCCAACCTTAACTTTCATTCTTATGCAATACATAACATCTTTGTTTATTATATTGCATCCAAAATCTGTTCTGTCCTTTTCTTCTTCTTCTTCTTCTCCTTCTGAATTGTCATGTTGCTTGCTGTGTGTCATGGCTGGATTCATATGGAAAGTCCAATTTTCTATTTTTCCTGAAACATCAGGATTTTGTAAAGATGATGCTCCTTGGACTTTCATCAATCTTATATTCAAATCTTGGTGATTCTCAATGCACAGTCTCCTATTTTCTTTTATTGTCTTTCTCAGTTCTTTAATTGCCTGGTGAACTGCAGGCAAAGTCTGAGGCAAATCTTCTCCAAAATCTTCATTTCGGAATTGCCGAGTCAATGCTTCAACTGAGAATAAGGAGGTAGGTGGTACATATCCCTTATTAGGAGACTTTCTTGAACTGGATGATGGCTTGTTGAAATGATCTGTCAGTAATGATTTGTACATTTCTTTAATTTGAGGATCTGTTGCAGCCATCATCTGCATGAACAAATTTCTGCTCACTTCATCTTCTTCTGACTTCATCATTCTGACTGTGTTACAATTGCAGATGTCTGGATCACTGCATTCACAATCTTTACATTCTATGCAGTGAGGATCTCTGCACCATTCTTCATCTGAGGAGTCAGTAGAATAAACATAATTTACATCTTCTTCTGTATCAGAGTCAGAAGATACTAATTCATCACAGCTACTAGGTAAATCAAAGAAATTAATTTTTCCTTTTTTGTTTCTGTATGTTATTTTCTTCTTTGATTTTTCAGTCTTTTTTTCTGGGCAGTTTGGAGCTGTGTGGCCTTTCTTGTTGCAATTATAACAGATGATCTCTTTTTCTTTAGAGACCATTCTTGTATGTTTGTAAGGCTTTATTTTGCTGTGTCTTTTCTTCAATTTATCTTTGGAAAACTGAGAATTCTTTTGTTTGAAATGTTTTTTCTTTCTTCTTTGCCCTCCAGAATTGTCTGGTTTTCCAAGATGCCATTGTTTGCATAGTTGCTAGTATCCATGTGGCTTTTTGGGATTGGTTGCTGCCCTAGCAATCTTCATTTGGGAACAAAGCTCAACTATGATTGCTTTGACTGCTTGCCTAATTATTCCAAATTTATAATCTCCAATCTTACCTGGCAGTTTATTTACAATTGCCGTAGAGACCCATTGAGGAAGAGAAGCAACAAAAATTTCTTTCCATTTGGGTTCTAATATCAGCTCATGTGACAATGTATGTAATCTATGAAGATATTCATTGAAGTATTCATCAAAGTGTTGCATATTATGCAACTTCATGGCCAGTAATGTTACGGTAGTAATATCATTAGTAATCTGGGGAAAACCAATGAAATTCACTTTAATGCTATAAATCAGTTTGCCAATCATATTATTTACAGACATAGTAATGACAGGATCCATGTAGGTTGAACCATCTTCATTTAAAACTACTGATTGTTCCCAATGTGGAAGAAGATTTGGTTCTTTAATGGTATCAGAGCCATGTATTTGTTTGAGTGGATGTTGTCTGTGAGATATTGTTTGAGTGGATCGCGAATTTGTTGAGGCCAAGTATAGCGTTTGTAGCCCATAGTTGCCGCAGTTGGCGTTTGAAGGGTGTTGAAGACGTCTGGTGTAGAATTCGAGTAGAGGAAGCCGCAATTTCTCCTGCATCAGAAAGCCGCAAAACATACTGATTTCATCTGCAAGATTTTTCCGGGTATTTCTCTTAAAATATCTTTAATGGATACTCCTAGAACTTCATCAACTGAATCTTCTGCATCTGTTTTTGGTTCTAAACACTTCAGAACGATGAAAGATGAAGAGAAACAAAAATCTGCTTTAGAAAGTTTATGTAGATCTGAATCTACTTCGGGTAATTCTGCTATAGTAGAAAAGGAAGAAACGAACCCTTCTGTTAATTGGAAACTTCCCCCAGTTTCACCACAGGATGTATATAGAAATTTATCTTCTTTTAATCTCAGAGCCCTCAGCCAAATCAAGATCAAAGAAAAATCCATCAAAGCTGACTTAACTTTAAATTCTATGATGACTATATCTCTCCTTGATGATAAAAGTCTCAAATCTGCCCGAAAAGCTGGTTACCAGTACGTCCATCTGGGGATGGTGAGGATTGGGCTGAATGCATTGCATAGAAAAGGTCAAAAAGCCTATGTCTTCTCAGCCTTGTTTGATAATCGATGGACTACTTTCACACAAGCTATGATAGGAGGTATTGAAACAAGTCTTGCTGAAGGCCCAGTACAATATGATGTCTTTCCAGATTTTTCTGTAGCTCTTGATGACCCAAACGTCCTACAATGCCTAACTCTAGGTATTCAGACTGCTGGGTACGAAAACTTCAAAAGAAAATCCAAAAATTTATCCATTTTCTATATTACTTGTGTTAGGTTCTATAACACAACCATTCCTGCTGTTTTACATTCCCCGGATAAAGATGAAGGTCGAGTTACCTTAATCCAGTATGACTCCTCCTGCAACCCAGTAGCACCTGTCCATGTTTCCAAGAATGATTTATGTCCACCAGATGACTGGGTAACCAATTGGGGAAAACCCACTAAGAAACCGATTGCAGCCGCACAGTCAATTATAACAGAGACAGATGGAAAAGTTACTACCAGATTCCCCAGAATCAATACATTCCAGAAAGAAGGACTCTCTACCTCTGTTTCTACAATACCAACTACAATCAGTCAACTACATCCTGAACAGTCTGCTATTTCCCCACAATTTGAAATAGAATTCAATCAAAAGAATGCTTTTACCACAAAATCCATCTCCGCCTTTCAGTTCTGTATGTGATCACCCCCACTGCTCAAAAACCTTTTGTCAATTCTCATCTGAGCCTCCAACACCTCATGGTGACTCTTCAAAAAGAATCAATATGATAAAATTTACTCCATTATCTGATTCTTCTGAAGAAAGCTATAAGCGTGTTACATTTTTTAACCCGCAAGAAGAACTTCTTGTACAAACTGTTTCCAGTTCTTCTACTAGAGGCCTTGGATATGTAAAAGACTTGCCCATTCCTTCCTATAGGAAAAATCCCATTGATAAAATACCAAAGCATGTTGAAATTCCTTTTGATTCTGAGATCATAGCATTTTTAAAGATTTTCAAAGGAATTGGTCCTTATGATCCAGAAGATGCTTGGAAGAAGAAGATGTTTAATTGGGATATGTTTACTCATGAAAAGGAACACTTATATCTACAAGAAGTCAGACTTCTTGAAAAGGATGACAGACCTGCTTTTAACAAGCAGAATGTTGAAAAATGGAAAGAATGGATGCAGGAAAATAACCAGTGGATATCATTCTATTAATGGTATTATCCCTCTGTAAACATCATAGAAGAATCCTTAATGAAGCAATTTAGGAATCAGGCCAAACAGAAGAAAATAAAGGATTCTCAGAAGTTTGTAGAAGAAAAGATGCTTGAAAATTCTGTTGTGATTCCTCCTCCTCTTAGAGCTCCTGTGTTTGATTCAAAGATTCATAATATGATGACCAAACCAAACATCCCAAGATCTTTGATAGCAGTTAGGCAGCAAGGAGAGGAATTGATAAGAAAAATCTGTTTACAATTCCAGGTAAACATGATAAGATCAGGAATTCCCAACAAGCATAAGTGGGAACTTCTTGATGGTTCAATTCATGAAACTGATACAGATTTTCCTCCTTGGAAAAATTTTATTATCAGAAACCAAGATGGGAAATTATACAGAGTTCTTCCCTCCCATCCTGATGATCCATCCATAGCAGCAAAGGATTCGATTGCTGCTACGAACTGGACAAATCTGGCATTATCAAGCCTTGAAAAATATCTAAAAACCAGATTTGACTCTATTGATACTGCATGTTTTGAATTGAAGCTCATGATGGGAAGAGTTTTGCAGAAGCAAGACTACAACACTGTTTGTCTAAATGAAAGTGTTAAGACTCTAACAGAGAATGACCAGACAATTGCACAGAGTTTAGATAAACTCTCCCTATCCACAGAAAGAAAGATCCATGAAGCATCTGAAGCTCATGGAAAAGAAATTATCAAAGTTTCTAGCAGTCTTGAGTTGGTTAAGAAACAAGTCTCAGAAGTAACCAAAGGAATTGATTCCTTAAAGAAAAAACCAAACTCAGATGCCTATAAGACAGCTACTCTTTTCTCTGGACCTAAGAGTACGCTTCCATATTCTCTTACCTCTTCTGTTGAAAGTCTTATCAAGGCCCCCAGTTCTATAAATTTTCCTCCACCAACATCATCACATCCATATTCTTTGTTTGCTAATCCTAGCATTTTCAGCCAGTTCCTACTTCATCAAAGCAAAAGGAAACTGAAGAACGTTCACAAAAATACAGACCAAGTTTCTTATTTGGAGAAATTCCACAAGATGAATCAGAAGAAAATAAAGATCATACAAGTCTTCACAAAATTGATTCAGTACCAGAAGTGTAGGAGCTTGAAGCCTGTATTGATAATTTCTCTACCCAAGATAAGGAACAATTTGGTATTTCTATTCCAGAAGAAAATACTGAAACACAAGTTCATGCCACTTCATTTAGATCCCGATGGGATACTACTTGGAATCCTGCTCCAGACAGGCGAGATTTAATGAAGTCAGAATATCATAAAGATTGGTCTGCCAATTCCACATATTCGTGGAATATTGATAATTGTACAGAAGCCGAAGTCATGTCTGTCTTACATTCCATGCTTGTTTGTTACAGAACATATCTCTCAAATGACATTGGCCCGGTAAATGCAACCAGAAGGATTATAGGAGGATTTGAGGGTACTCTAGATTCATGGCTGAAAGCAGAAACAATTAAAGAACCAAATCTTCTTCCACATTGGGAATAATCAGTAGTTTTAAATGAAGATGGTTCAACCTACATGGATCCTGTCACTACTATGCCTGTAAATAATATGATTGGCAAACTGAAGGAGGATACTAAGAAGGTGGGGGAGGATTGTCATCCTCGCTGTCACCATCTGAAAAAGAAACATTTTTAAAAATAGAAGGGATAGAGAGAGGTGGCACATCCACCAAACTAGGCTTGTAGGCCGATATATTTTCAACAAACTTTACATCTCTTCTAATGCTAACATTTTTGGATTTAGGTGGAAGAAGTCTATATCCTTTGACATCTTCAGACTATCCAACAAAAATACATTTTGCACTCTTAGGTTCTAGGTCTTTATGTTTCTCATCTAGAATACAGGCCCATGCATCACTTCCAAAAATAGGAAAGTGACTTACATCTGGTTTAATTGAGCTCCATGCTTCTTCTGAAGTGATATTTTTTAAAACCTTAGTAGGAGTGCAATCTACTATATAATTTGCATAGTTAATTGCTTCTGCCAAAAAATTAAGACTAAGTCCTTTAGATTGAAGCATATTGTTATCCATTTCCTTTAAAGTGCGATTTTTCCTTTTAGCTACACCATGTCGCTGTGGAGTATATGGAATAGTATGTTGCATTTGAATTCCATGCTTACTGCAAAAGTTGATGAATTTGTGGTTAACATATTCTCCACTATTATCAGAACTTAGCTTAAGAATTTGATATCCAGATTGTTTCTCAACAAAGGCCTTAAAGGCCAAGAACATGTTAAAGACTTCACTCTTGAGTTTTAAGAAGTATACCCAAGTGTGTCTGGAGAAATCATCAATGAAAGTGAAGAAATACTGTAGCCAGAGAATGACAATTGGAATGGACCAAGAGAGCACTTGCACATCTGTAAAGGGATCGGGAGTTAAGAGACACGGTTCAAAACTATTTCGATGATGTTTTCCAAGTACATATCCAGAACAAACACCATCTTTGCAAGATACCATAGGAAGACCTGTCACCATATTTTCTTTACATAGATTTTGAAGGGATCGATAGTTTAAGTGATCAAATCGCTCATGCCAAAGTTTGCTCACTTCATCATTATGAGCAACAAATACCGAGGGAAGAGTTCATGACCCAAAGTTGTTAAACTTATACAACTTTGTGGAATCATCAACAATTCCAATAGCTAAAATCAATCTAGGATCGCTTAGGTCCTTAATTATAACATTGTGAAGTAAAAATTCAAAGGTTTTACCTTCACCTGAATGTATTATCTGATATATAGATAGAAGGTTGCAGGATAAGGTTGGAACACATGATACATCATTAAATTGACCATTTTCTAGATGAATAGTTCCAGCCCCTACAACACTAAGAGATCTATCATCACCAACATATATTTTTTTGGTGTTACAATCATTTAAAGAAGAAAACATAGCTTTGTTTTTGGCCATGTGATAAGAAGCTCCAGGATCAATGAGCCACTCATGAGAATGAGAAGAAGAAGATACATTTAGTGCATAACCAGACTGAGATGCTTGACAACCACATGCAGAAAGTGTTATTCCTAAAGATGAAGTTGAAGTCTTCTTCATTGTTGCTTCCAAGACTTCCATCTTTTTAAATTATTTGGATCTAACTAGCCATCATGATTACAAAAGTAGCAATGTCTATCAGTGTTCTTCTCTTTGTTTTTATTTCCCTTATCATTTTGTAACTGCTTTTTCATTTTGAGATGTAAAATGCTTGGGACCCTTGGTTGGTTTAGGACCATTCTTTTTAGGATGCCACTTCTTAGGATTCTTTGAACTTGGTTGTTGATGGGTGGTTAAGGCTTTCTTAGAAGAGTTTCCAAGATTATGCAGACCAAGATGTAAGAGTTTTTCTTGTTCTCTTATTAGAAAATCACAAAAGGCATCAAAAGAGAGGGACTTGTAGACTTGTCCTTGAGAAATAAAGGCTTCTCTAGTAGAATGGAAGGTGGAAACAAACACAGAGTAGGTTGGTCCCAACTTAGTAAGAATGGAATAGATAAGGCTACCATATTATTTTTTAACCTTAACACTTTCCAAGAGAAGTCTAAGGGTCTTGAACCTGGACAAAGAATATTGAAAGGAAGAAAAATTATTGGGGTCCAACGTAAGCAACTCATTTTCGAGTTGATGGGCTCTAATTTCTTTTTTAATTCCAAAAACTTTATTGAGTTGTTTCATTGCTTCATCAGGGGTATCAAGTTCTGCGACATGGAATCTAAGGTTTGGAGAAATAGACATCCCTATCAACCCACATGCTTGATCTTGCCTATTTTCCCATTTGGCTTGGTTATCTTCATCTTTAGGTTTAGACTCTTGGCCTGAGGCTATTCTATAAAGACATTTACTTCTAAGTAAATCCACAATGTAGGACAACCATTGAAAGTAGTTGGTGCCATCAAGAGTAACTTAGCATGGAATTTTCATTTTAATAGAAAGTGAAATTGTAGATGCTAAAACTAAGTGTTGCAATGGAAAGATATCAAAAAATTAGGCGGATTAAAAAAAACAGCTTTGAAAACGACTTCCAGATGAAGAAGTTATGGATTTTTGAAGAAACGTTGTTGAAGATGCTGACGAAGTACATGAATTTTTGAAAGTGAATGATAATGTTATATTTAAAAAAAAATCATTGCATTTTCCAAACTTATTCTAATTAGTTTAGTTTAAAAAAAAAGATTTTATGTGACTCACTTTTATAAATGAGTGAAAGTTACTTTTACAATGGTACTTTATGAGCTATCCACTAAATTGTAACTTAAATAAAAGATAAAGTGACTTTAAAATTATAATTGACTCAATTTTTTATAATGGGTGAGAATGCTTTTACATAACGCACCTTTAAAACATAAGTTACATGTGCTTTTTGAAAAAGTAACTCAACAAAAAGAAAGACTTGAACCCATGACCTCTATTCTCACAAAGTAACTTTGGACCAAGTGCGCTAGTTTAAAATGTTAGTAATTTTTGGAAAAGAGGAAGTGTTTTCTTTTTCTTTTTTGTTTGTTTTGTTTTTTTTAGTGACTAAAGCTTTGGAGTGCGTGCTTACTTGAGAAAACCCTTTTTTCCTACAAAACAAAAAACCACACAACCCAACACAGACATGCAAACAAAAACCAAACCTTATGGCTTGAAGTTAGCTTTCGTCAAAAACTAAATATTTTCTTGAATGTTTCTAATTTTCTGAGATCGCACTGAGGCGCGGCGGAAAAGTGCATACACATGAGAAAAATCCTTCATTTCTGTTTCTGATTTGCCTAGATTGCACAGAGTAGCGGGGCAAAGAGCATACACATAAATGAAAGATATAGATCCGATAATAGAAAACAAAGAGATAAATAAACCGAAATAAACAGATTGAAACTGCAAATAAAGACTGTATACCTCCAGTTCTTAAAAATGACGTAGCTAGGGCTACCAGAAACCGTTTTGCATGAAACAAAAGGGGTTCCTCACTGGAACAGATGCTCCTAACACAATAGAGCAGTCTTCTCGGCCCGAAAGTAGTCAGAAATAATAAATCTAGGAAACGATAGTCGGATGTAGTTGTACTGGTTTCAGATTTGGATCACCAACGAATGCGGCCCTCAAATAGCTTTGATACCATGTAGCAATCTATAGGGTTAGTTCCTTAGATAGAACACTAAAGGACACTGCTCACAAACAGATCACAGATCAATACACCAGTATTATTGACGTGGCTAAAACCCTCAAAGAGGGAAACAATCCATGGATTGAGCCAATACGACCACTTCAGGGAATTTATTAATGTAAAAGAAAGAAACGTTACATAAGATTCTCTCATGAATGGTCACCTTACAAATGACCCCCCATTCTTTTTAAATAGAAATCATGGACTAATTGGGTGTTAAGCCATGGATCAAGTGTCGGTAATACAGAGGAGAGAATGAACCGTCGGATCACTTCATGTCTAGAACATATCGTGATTGCCAGGTTGTAAGTTGCAAAAAGTACATACTAAACAAACAAACTTTACCTAACTATACACTATACCAAGTTGTACTTAACTATTTCTTATGTGTCTGAATATCTAATAATCCCACCTCCCTCCTCTAGGTATCTTGGATGTCATGGCGAATTCCTCCTCTTGTTTGATCTTTGCGGCTGTAACCTTAGGATCGTGTTTCTCATCCTTATCCTTTTTATTTAAGGGACACTGGGATTCATAGTGGCCCATCTTGCCACATTTGAAACACTTCATCTTGGAGACATCCTTCTTTCGTCTCTATTTCCCTGCTGCCCCTTTGATGTAAGGGCTGCATTATCCTCCTCTATTTTGGACTTCGACCCACTATTTCTGTTGCTTCCGTCAAGTTTGACCTTGACCAAGTCTCTCCTAAGCTCTTTTTGTTTTAGAGATGCCCACATTTCATCCCAATTAGGCAATGTTGCTTTTCCCAGGATACTCTAGACAAAGACTTGCCACTCATCCGAGATAGAATTTAGGGCCAGTCTCACTAACTCTGAATCCTAAGATGTATGCTCCACAATCAACAACTCATCACAGGTCTCCTTCAGCTTCGCAAGGAATGGATCCACACGGTCTTCCTTCTGCATATGCGCAAATCTCAACTTATGTTCCAAGTACATCTTCTTCTGCTCAGAAGACCCCTAATACAATGTGTAAAAAGCATCCCACATCTCCTTATCAGTTGCTCTGTTGGTAACATGGCACACCACACGATCCTTGACTCCATCTAAGATCATCCTCCTTGCTTTTTCCATTTCAGCTCTGTACTTTTTCAGCGAATCTACATCTACAGTGAAAATAACCACACTATCAATATACGTCTTGAGGGCATGCTCATCTAGAAGGAAGGACATTCTAGCCTTCCAGATGACGTAGTTGGAAGCTCCATCCAACCTGTTCTAATCCCTCAAGCCACTGGTTGCCATATCCTTCGAAAACTGTTGAACAACTCCCTCTTTCTCCTTACAGCGTAGCTTCGAGGTTGGCTTACGCACTCCCTGATGGAGTTGGTAAGTTTGATGCTCCTTTGCTAATTAGAAAAGGAGAAACACTAATTTCCTCGACAAGAAATCACAGAGGAAGTATTTCCTCACTATGTGATATGCTTCCTTCTTCTGACAGATTTTCTACCCAACACTCATCTTGTAGAAAACTGCGTCTCTCTAGCTCTGTGCTTATGCTCTGCATGCTTCCCTTTGCCTTGGAAAATTCTTGATCTGACAATATTACCTATCTATCAGCTCACTCACAGAGAGACACCCTCGAAAATATAGCCCTCTCAACTAGAACCGAGCATCCCTCAGGGGATTCAAACTGTTGCTTGCTACAACAAGTTGGCCCTTGCTTTAGTGTTAGATATGCTCTTCCCGTTTCACATCAACAACTCAGATACTATGTGAAAATTCCTGGATCTAACAATATTAGGATTCCTAACGCAACCAACTAAATCTACTTCACGTAGATCATAAATTACATTACAAACTTATTTCAGATTTCTTCTTGAAACATTGAAGTAAATTACTGAAGCATCCCACACCATATTAAATATGATTCTAAAATATAGAAACTGAGCAAGGAAATACAAACACATAGGACACTGTTATTTTTGGACATTCCGCGGAAAAACCCAACTTGGGAAAACTAGTGCAATAGTGAGGGTGTTATTTTATTATGAAGCAGTGAAATTTGAGTACATCTATAGATGCCCAATTGGCAATCCAAACAACAAGAAATTATGGCAGATATTCCCTAAGCAACCCCGACACTCGTGTTGCCTGCACTCACATTCCTTCACTTGAGCATTCCTGCACTCGTGTGTTCTTGCACTTGCGAGTTCATACACTTGCGCGTTCCTACACTCACGAGTTCCTACACTCGTGCATTCCTGCACTCACGAGTTCCTACACTTGCGCGTTCCTGCACTCGCGAATTCCTACACTTGCGCGTTCCCGCACTTGTGCTCGTGAGTTCCTACACTCGGAATAACTCAACCTATTGCTACTGCCTCTCTGGATCTAGAAATATTCCTCCAGATCATTGTTCCTGCCCTTTTATTGCAAAATATCTCTTTGTTTAGAAGTTCGTCCTGCTAACTTATCAATTCAAAATTTCGATCTCTTGATCTCTCAGTGTATTTTCCAAAGGACCCTCAAGCCCCTTCTTATATCTTCTTGTTAGACAAACAATGACATATATTACCTCCTAATCAAAGGCTCAGATCATTTTGACTTGATCTTCATCTTTATCTAAAAGATTAGTCCAAAATTTGAGGCTTAGAGCACATCCTATTCTACCCCAAAGCAACACCCTGTTGAAATTCATTGGCACTAGAATGAAGGACTAAGGTCACTTTCTCTGTGAAGTTACTTTGGAGGTCTTGATCTAAGATACCTTTATGTGATGTGAATTTCTGTGAGTTAATATTCTTGGCATGAATGTTCATAATGCGAGTTTCTCCTTGGCAAACAATGATAATAATCTAAGCTTGTGACTAATTCGAAGGTTCTATGATGCAAAGGTTTCTGTGGTCCAGCTGAGTTGAGTCTCTTTTGCTGATTAATACAAATTTTTATGAGGTTCTTTCTGTGGATCATCCAAGGTCACACCTTGAGGTGATTATGATCTGAATTGCTTCTTTGTCCTTTTGATCCGAGATGCCTCTATTCCTTTAACAATAATATGAAAACTCCTCCTAATGATGCAAAGTGCTGCAAACAATAATACAAAGTTTCTTTCTTGGAATAACTAAGATGCGAGTTCCCTACAAGTGTATGACAGTTCTCCTTCGAATTCTTTGAACTATGACATGAGTTACAAATAATGATCTGAGTTACTGCCAAGTGATCCAAATAATGACAACGAAACTATAGAGTAACGCAAGTTTCCTTCTGAGAGATCCAAAAGTACCTATCCAAAGTTGCATGTGACCATGACATGAAGATATTTATTCGAGATTATTTTGAAAAATAACTTGAGATGCTATCCACAGTAATTTTAAACTACCCTAAATGACTGGATGTGGTAGTGACCTTCGTGTGGCAGTAGCCTTCATGTGACAGTGTTGTATGACTTGATAGTATTGCAAACAATAATGTATGGCTTGACAATATTCGACAATGATTTGTGGCTCATTGTAAGAGTAATATTACTCACAATGTTGTGTAAACGTATGTAGAAGACCTCCATTATATAGCAATGGAGGATGCCCAATGTTGGTTAAGGATAAATATGACAAATAGGTATATGCAAGTCCTTATGTAAGCTTACAATTCACCATACTTAGCTCATATGGAAATTAAGCGTTGGAAAAACCAACTCTAACAACCCCCCTTAAGTGAAACATAGGGAGTAACTAAAGAAAAAGGAAAACAAAGAATGGGTCCCGATAACAAGGTCTGATTAGGTACCCATGCACAAACTCTCATAAGCGGAGAAAGAGAGAAAATATCGTAGGAAAAATACTCCCCCGAAAAGAGAAATAGATGCCAATGCTTAAATTATCATGGAGCTGAAATTGTAGATCCCATAACGATCCACTGAATGGAAAGAACATAGGCTTGATCCAATGAAAAAGTACAAAATGCTGAGGTACCAAAACTCTAAAGATGAGAGCTGTTGAACCTCAATGAGGTCGGTTGAGCTCTGAAGTAGGATTGTTATAGAGGCACAAGGGTGGCAAACACTGTCAACTTCTCCAAAAAATGCTTCAAGGAAGCTAGGTTCCGGTAAAGAACCAGGACAAAGGCTTCAATAGAAGAAACACCATCAACTAAAAGCAAACAATGAGGTTTGTAAGTATAGAAAATTTAGTACAACAACACTCTTTAAGTTGTGTGAACACTGTCACCATCACACTTATCAAACACAGAAGATGACAATTTTCAACAAAGCAACGATAACAATATTTGATACCATCTAACTGCCCCCCCTAAAACACAACTGCAGAAGAAGAAAGAATCAATAGTCTTCATTGTCAGCAAAATTCCCCCTTGAAGCATAACTAAGGGAACAATGACAATCAATGACAAACAATTGATGCAATACAACGATATGAATTCTTCAAACATTGGTTCAAATTATGCCACAATCATTCATCAATCCATTGTTGGGCATGGAATCCCCCAAGGCATGTTTTGGGGCTTAAAGCCCAAGTTTTGACCAAGTCTTTTGTAAAAGCTCCACGAATTATGGGCGTGGAGTGCGCAGTTATAATAGAGTCACAAGGTTGTCCGCCCTCGGTTTTGTAACGTAATGTCGGCTTGATAGACCTACCCATGGTCTGCGGACCATGGGATTGTATAAATAGAGTGAGGCTCTAAGTGTATAGGATAGCGAATAGCAAGGAGCATGATAAGTCTAAGTGTAAAGTGTGCCTTTGGGTTGTGGAGTAGGAGAAGGCTCTGCAGCTGAGTGCGTAGAGGCCTAGTAGTCCGCAGCTAAGTGTGCGGACCCCTGCAGCTGAGTGTGTAGGGTAGGTCGAGTCTGTAACCATCAGAAGAATTAATAAAGAGAAGTTTACCATATTTCTGTGTATCTTTTCCTGTTTTAATGTATGATTGGGTATAAATTGCAAGTGTATTGTTTATTTGCTATACGAACTTATATATGTGTGTTGTATAAATAAATATAACCCAAAGCTTCTATTTACGCGAAGATAAGTAACTAGTATAGGAAGATAAGTGGGATCTCAGGTGCAACCTAGGGGAATAGCACAGAGCGCTACTCCAGCAGCGCGAAAGCTCCACAACCCCTAGTTAGGGCTGTGCGAAGGCAAGTATATCAGGGCGTGAAGACCTGGGAAGTGCGCGAAGAAACCTGCACGCAGGGATGAATAGTTGGACCAGTCAAACCTCTCAGACATCTAGAGGGTGCAGAAACCTAGTTTCAGCATCCCCCATACTACTTCGGGTGAGACCTTAGTCCGTGCTCTGCGGACTGTTGTTGAAAGGGCCAGTAGTATAGGGATTTTTTTGGCTAATTAACTTTGAACTTGAGTCAAGCCCCAACAAGCCAACAAATGGTTCTGTTGCGAGGACCGGGATCTGCATAGAGATGTCTGATGTCGTATCACTAGAATCCGACAAAGAAAGGAATTGAAGATTGGTTGGACAGAAATATTCACGAGTTTGTGGCGCAGGAAAATAGGAATCCGTGACTATTAAAGGAAGAGTGTTTGGATTGCCACTTATATACATAGATCCACAAGATATTCTTCACGTCTTTCCCTACGGTGCGCAGATTGGAAGCATCAAAGGATAAAATCGTGTGTGCTGTTGATCACTAGCTCGATCGAATCATAGGAGGATTCATCACTGATTTCGTGGTATATACTTCAGTCAGCTATAGTGAGGCAGAACGACGCTTCCTCAAAGGGCCACGATGTAAGTATGTTAAATATTTGAACACTTGAATTGAAATGCTACTGTGTGAAAAACGGGTTATGCGAATAAATTGATGTTTGGGGCTATGAGAAGTGGGAGAATCTACAGAAACGAAGGTAGTACAGAACTAGAAACCAACCCCTTGATTTCAGCTCCGCGAGGGGGCGAAGAAGAGCTCGCGAAGGTCTCATTAAGAAGTGTGATCTACTTGATAAGACAAAGAATTCCGCACATACCACTACCAGTTTCACCGCCTTCATCCCCATCTTTGCCCATACCACCTCCGCCACCATCACAAAGCATTATGGCAAGCGCGATAAAGTTTCTGGTGTTCAAGGGGGTAGGGAATTAAGATTTGGACAAGTTTTGGTTCGTGATAAAAGCTGTATAGGAAGCACAAGGAGTCATCATTGGATGAAAATATTAAGAAGGCAACATTGTTGAATTGAGGCTTTTGTGATCCATATCAAGTTTATGAGAGATTTTTAGGCGTAAATCACAAGAAATTTCATTTGTCGACGCATTTTGAACCAACTAGTGTGGTTCATCATTAGGACAAGTTGAAGAATCAGATCTAGCTTAGCATCTTAAATAGTTAGATTAGAACATCCAATGGCTATAATTCTTGACTAGATAACGACTATATTGTCTAACGACTAAATTTGACCAGGAAACGGTTAGAAGGACTGGATTAGGGGCAAAAACCTATATTTAAATAAATAAATAAATTAAAATAAAAAGTAAAGGGACCATTTATAGTTATAAATATATTTAAACTTAATTAATCATATAAATAAATATAAATATTTAAATAAAAAAAATCTTATAAATATTAGAGTAAATTAATAGTAGTTATAAAGTTGTTAAATATATAAATATTAGGTAATATAGTTAGTTATATTCTTATTAAAATACGAGTTAATGGACTAATGTTAAAAAATAAAAATAAAAATAAAAAAATTAACTAATAGTTATTTATAAAAATTATAAATATGAAAATATTCAAAAAAAATTAATATTTAAAATTAGTTAATAGCTTAATTAAGGGTTAAAAATTAACATCCTATCAAAGATTAATTTAAGATTGATTTTGTTGTTAATTAAAATAAACTTAATAGCATAAATTAAGCGCTACTAAAATAGCTCAATTAATAACAACCACACCTTAAAGGATAAAGGCCACAGGATACCTAGGAGGAGAGGGCTAGGACCCATCAACTACTGATCTTCCAGCCATCCTCTCTATTGAGATTGATAGGCCTTTTTTCGATCTCAAGGGCTTCCCTAAATTTCTGGTGATGGAACTGTGAAACTTTAGCAATAACACTAGCCTTCTCAATGCAGACGTGATGATTGGTTTTCTCCACATGCTCTGCTAAAGCAGAAGACTTGGTTCTCCTATGCTTAAGGCCAGTTGCGTGCTCATTAATCAAAATTAATGAGCACGCAACTGACCTTAAGCATAGGATAACCAAGTCTTCTGCCTTAGCAGAGCATGTGGAGAAAACCAATCATCACGTTTGCATCAAGGAGGCTAGTGTTATTGCTAAAGTTTCGTAGTTCCATCACCGGAAATTTAGGGAAGCCCTTGAGATTGAAAAAAGGCCTATCAATCTCAATAGAGAGGATGGCTGGAAGATCAGTAGTTGCTGGGTCTCAGCCAACTCTTCCTAGGTATCCTATGGCCTTTATCCTTTAAGGTGTGGTTGTTATTAATTGAGGTATTTTAGTAGCGCTTAATTTATGATATTAAGTTTATTTTAATTAACAATAAAATTAATATTAAATTAATATTTGATAGGATGCTAATTTTTAACCCTTAATTAAGCTATTTAACTAATTATATATTATATATATCGTATTTTCTTTATATGACCCTTAGGTTACTCTGAATACTTTCTATTTATAACTTTTATAAATAACTACCCTTAAGTTAAGCTATTAACTTATATATATATACTAGGATATATATATATTATATATCATATAGTTTTTTGTGACCCTTAGGTTACTCTATACTTTCAACTTTTATAAAAACTATTAATTAGTATTATATATATATATATATAATAATATATAATATATCTATTCTAATAATTTTATAAATAGCATAATTATTTGTATTTAGTTATTTTATTTTTTAATTTTACTTTTTTCTAAACATAGTCCATTTCAACTCATCATTTTAATAAGAATATAACTAACTATCATTACTTAATATTTATATATTTAACAACGTTTATAGCTAACTATTAATTACTCTATATATTTATAATAACTTTTCATTAATTATATTAATTTATTTTATAATTAATTTAGTTTATATTTATAACTATAAATGGTCCCTTTACTTTTATTTTAATTAATTAATTTATTTAAATATAGGTTTTTGCCCCTAATCCGGTCCTTCTAACCGTTTCTCGGTCAAATTTAGCCCGTTAAACAATATAGCCATTATCTGGTCAAGAATTATAGCCGTTGGATGTTCTAATATAACTATTTAAGATGATAAGCTAGATCTAATTCTTCAACTTGTCCTAACGATGAACCACACTGGGTGGTTCGAAATGCGTCAACAAATGAAATTTCTTGTGATTTACACTGAAAAATCTCTCATAAAAGCAACATTGGTTAGTGCTTTGTGAGACCCCTTGGGAACTGGATCAGAGACTGAAGTGCACAATTCGTGAAGCTAACATGATGCTGACAGATGGACAACACCGTGAATAGTTTGTAGCATCGTTAACACTGCATCTAAGGAACACGCTGTTACAACAGAGGCTAACAACTTAGGCCAAGGCTTTGGAGGTTGCGATGAGATTGCACGAAACTCCGATACAATATCCTAACCTAGGAGTTCAGCAGATTTATGCGCAGTTGAAAAACTTGTGCCTTGAGAAGCAGGGTTTGAGATAGGACAGGACAGCTTGCCCAGAAGTGCGCAATGAGCTATGGTGCATAAAGTACAAGGGCCAGAGGCATGACAAGGACCACTGCCTAGTGTTCGCAAATTACCTTGTTGGAGGAGGGCCAATGCCATTGAGACTAGAGGCACAAGCAAGACCGAGCACGTTGCCTACACTATGGTGCATGACTTGTCAGATAGGAGGAAAGCATGCTATAGATAACAATCATTTATTGCAGTATACATAGAATTCACAATAGTTGTTATGTAATTTTTGTAGATTAGCGGGACATGATGAGCACACTTGTAGAAGTTATGAGTTGATGATGGATCAGACTCCTGCCTACAGAGTTCATGCTAAAACGCGGCCTCTTGACGAGAATGTAGAGATGGCGTGAACCAAATTTCAGGGGCACAGACGAGGCCGAGGTGGAGGAGGATCGGAAAGAGGTTGCGAACAACTGATATGTTACAATTGCAGAGGGCTAGGACATTATGCCTGCGATTGTACAAATCCAACACGACCATCATGTTTGTATTGTACATTGTTTGATCACGAGACAGAGGATTGTC
>APFE031398822.1:0-10634 GCA_000404065.3 Pinus taeda
CCTTTTGCCCCAAAATCTGAGATTCAGGATGATTCTTCTGAACATACCTAGATGGAGTCTTCTCTTCAATCCTTATCTATTCCTCTAGTGCCTCTTGAGGTTCATCTTCATTATCTATCTGATTTGGAGATTAGCTTTCATCTTCTTCGATATCTCCATGATTTACTTCCTTAGGGATGTACCCTTTTTCATCAATCACTACATCAATACTGTCAACAATTCTTCTGAGTCTTTTGTTATAACACTTGTATGCTTTGCTGTAGGGGGAATATCCAAGGAGAATTCCTTCATCAGCTCTGGGTTCAAGTTTGCCAAGATGTTCATCAGTATTCCTAATATAGCATTTGCTCCCAAAAATTTTGAAGTGCTTTACCGAAGGAGTTTCACCATACCAAAGCTCATGCGGAGTTTGAGTGTTGTTTACTCTGACATTAATTTTGTTGAGAATAACTACCGCGGCATATGCAGCTTCACCCCAGAAGGTTGCGGGAGTTCCAGATTCATCAAGCATAGCACGAGCCATTTGTTGGATAGTTCTGTTCATCCTTTCCGCTACCCCATTTTGCTGAGGAGTCCTAGCTGTAGAAAATTCCCTTCTTATTCCATGTTGTTCACAGAAATCAAAAAAATTCATTTGAGGTAAACTCCCCACCTCTGTCAGACCTGAGACACTAAATTTTGTAGCCTGATTCATTTTCAGCCAAGGCTTTGGAAGATTTGAATTTTTCGAATGCTTCGTCTTTGTGTTTCAAAAGTCCTAACCAAACAAACCTGGAGAAATCGTCAATAAATAATATCAAGTATTCTTCTCCTCGAGGCGACCTTTTCCTGAATGGACCACACACATCTGTATGCACTAGCTCCAGAGGCCTGCTGGCTGATCCTTCCTTCTCAGGGAAGTTAGTTCTGGTTTGCTTCCCAAACTGACATGATTTGCATATGGTGTTGTCTGGTATTTTGATGTCTGGAAGACCACGAACTGCCTGATACTTACATGCTTTCCTTATTTGAGAAAAGCTTAGATGCACCAATCTTCGGTGCCATAACCAGTGTTCATCATTCTTGCTCAGATAACATTGTTGTTCTCCTTCTTCAAATATGTATAGGTTGTTTGGAGTTCTTTTGCCTTTGATTACTGTTCTTCCTGTATCAAGATCACGAACCCTGCACCCATCTGATCGAAATATCACCTCGGTCCCATTATCACACATCTGACTGACACTTAATAAATTATGCTTCAAACCATCAACATACAGAACATTTCCAGCTTTGACATCCTCCTTCAACTGAGCAATGCCTTTTCCTTTTATGGCTGCTGGGGTATCATTTCCAAAAGAAACTTTCTTTCCCTTTTCTAAAGCAGTATAAGATTCAAGTTTTTCTTTATCACCTGTCATATGCTTCGAACATCCGCTGTCGATGTACCATTGATTTTCTTGCCCTTCCGCATATAAGGCTATCCCACATCTGTCCGGTTGTGGTTCCTTCATTCTCCATGTTTTGGCACTTGAGATTTGTTCCTTTTGAGTTGTCTTCCAAAACCTGCTCCTGCATTCAGAATCTTCATGACCAAAATTATTGCAAATAGAACTTTCAATTTCACTTTCAAGGGCGGAAAGGTTGTTATAGGTCCTCTTCGTGATTTCAGGCATACTTTTGTGTTGCATACTTCTTTGTTTTTGAGATTCTCTAGTCATGATAGTCTTATAGGCAACACATTGAGCTGCTTTGTGACCAAAGTTATGGCAAGAGAAACATTGGCCATTGAAAAAATTCCTGCGACTATCATCCAACCGATTATAGTTTCTACTACCATCCATTCTTGAAGAAAATTGGGAAGATTTTACCTGTGGCTGATTGTAGCTTCTGTTTGTCCTTAAGGTAGCATGCCCCCGATTTTCTTGATAGTCTTTGTTAGTCTTTGAAGAAAGTTGTCCCTGATTTACCTGATGACTTCTATTAGGCCATTGCTCACTCCTTCTAGTTGCATCAAGATAACTTTTAGAGGTGGAAGCTTGAGATGTTTCTCCATTATACCCCAGACCTGTCTTAATTAGAGGAGAACGTTGCACACTAATAATCTCATCCAGAGTTTCAGATCCTTTAACAAATTTAATATTAAGAGCCTTTGTATTCTCAATTTCTTTTCTAAGGCCAACAATTTCACATTCTAATTTCTCAAGATATTTTTCTTTTTCATCCAGATGAGTTTGCAGAGTATTATTGATCATATTGCTTTCTTCTAAACATCACTTGAGATTAAAAATCTCATCATAAAGTTTGTCCACATCTATAGCATCCATATAATCTTCATCTTCAAAAGCCATTAAAAGTTTATAGCGATTACCTTGTTCATCTTCATCGCTATTAGATAGTCCATCACTGTCTTCATGAGTGTAGTAGCTTTTCTTATTTTCATTCTGTTTCCTGTTCCATCTAACAGGTGCCTTCCCTTTGTCAATCTTATCCTTGTGAGGACATTTTGCAGCATAGTGACCTACTCTTCCACAAGCAAAGAATTTGAATGGTAACTTACGTCTGAATCGTCCAGAACCCCGTTGAAGATTTTTGACAAAATTTGATTCCTCTTCTTCTTCCGATATGTGTCCAGACTCATAGTAGTCTCCTTTGCCAGAAGCCTTGAAGGCAGCTTCTCCCTTGTCTGATGGTCCTCCTTTCCTCATTTCATAAGCAGTTAGAATTCCATGCAGTTGTGACATTTTAAGATCTTGAAGCTTTTCCTTTTCTTCTATAGCTAAAACTTTAGATTCAAACCTAGGGGGCAAAGATCTTAAAACTTTTTCAACTACAACAGCCTCCTTTACTTCTTCACCCAAATTTTTCATGCAATTAACAATCTCATCTACACGAAGAAAATAGTTAGCCACACTTTCATCATTGTACATCTTGAGATTTTCATACTGAATCTGAGGGTTTGAAGTTTTGCTCGTTTTAACCTGGCTCATCTCCTTCATAAGCTCAGAAACAATCTTGTCCCATATTTCCCCTTTAGTTGATTTATACTGGCATGACTTGACAAATTCGGATTTGTGATAGGCATCCAAAAGAGTTTGACCGCCTTTGCATTCGTTTCATATTTTCTTCTTTTTCACCGGATCTGTGGGAGTTTGATGCGGAAAAGTATACCAATGTACTTATGATATCCAGTACTTCCAGTACCCAGTAGATTGAAAGATAGGCAGTACCTTACCTTCCCAATATACGAAGTTTGTCCCATCAAAAACTGGTGGCCCTGATAGATGCTTCCCCTCTCATAGTTCTCAGATGAAAGAATCTTCCTTCAAGGCGGTTAAGCTTCTTCCAGAAGGACCTGCTCTGATACAATTGTTTGGAAATAATACTTGAGAGGGGGGGGGGGGGGTGAATCAGTATTTATCAAGTCAAATAATCCTTTTCCAAACCAAATTGTATATGCTACTTTAGTTAATTCAACCTGCGTATATACGCAACTATTCAGAGGTAAACCAGCATACACAGAGCAAACTTTTAATTTCCTTAAACTTTCAGATGCTGTTGGTTAATCTGAGATGCAGCATCAAATAACCAGTAACCAGAGACAGTAAAACAGAGCAGAAAGACAATCACACACAAGAACACCAGATATAAGGTGGAAACCCAATGTGGGTGAAAACCACCTGCTACAATTCGTCTCTATCTTTCTTTAAAATTAGAAACTTCTGTTTACAAATGTACTGGTGTAAGTCCTTTACCAGTAATGCAGGCTGCAACCTGCAGAGAGCTACAACTCTCTCGTTTTCCAGCTCTCCTGGAAGGGAGCTACAAACCCCCTTAGCTCTTGCACTAGCCAAGATACTAGTACGTAGGTGCTGGCCTACAGAAGGCTACAACCTTCTCTTTCTTCCAAGGATCACGTTTCATCAATTTTCAGACTGCATCCATGAACATCAAACAGTCATCAAGAAATTCTTCATCAACTAGACTCCTTTTCACTAACTAGATCTGAAGTTAAGTAGATACTCCTCTGCCAGCTGTACCCAAACACAGTACCAGAAACCAAACAACAGAATCCAGAACACAGCAGCAATAATCAGAAACAGCTAGATCACAACTTAAAGCATATATGCAATTTCAACAGTATGCAACTTGCGTGCATACGCATCTGCGTATGGAACAACCTGTGTATACACGCCTTTCCTTCACCTAAACTACGTGTATACGCGCCCTCGCTTTACTGAACCTGCGTACAGATCTATAAAAGACAACATACAGATCTATAAAAGACAACACGCTCTTCCAGATATTCAATCTCTAATTAACCCAGATTATCAGACTTATAGATCAGACAAGCGCCACATCTAGTAGATCAAAATCATACAAAGATACTATTATTCAGGCTTAAAGATTATGCCCCATGAATAGAACTTATCCTTCCTTTTGCGCTAAGGTTCCTCCTTCCTTCAGATCCAGATCTGCATCACCACCCAATATACCAGCTCTAGCACTTTGTCAGATCTTCAATAATAATTCAGATGGATGTTTGTCACAAGATCTCCTTCCTCTTTTATAGTCTTAGGCCTTCCCAATACCATGGTCCAAAACCATAACATTTCAATACCATGAACCCAAAACTAGGGATCGACACATCTGACGAAACGCCATGGTCCAAAACATAGGTTCAAGTTCCAAGATCTAACTGCCATGGACCAAAAGGATGATCACCAACATATACGCGCTTTTGTAATGTATAACCCGCGTGCATACGCGCCTTAGTCTAGATGAACCTGCATATATGTCTTTTTCTACTTTCTGAGTGCCTTAACTGAGATCTGTTACCAAAGAAGGTTGCCATCAAGGACAACACCTGTGCCATAACCCCAAACCTGTGCCATAATGCCAACAGTAGGGGAGGTTGAAAGCTGAAGATTCTTGAGGGTAAATGCTGTTGAGAACTAGACTTCCTTTTTGAGCTTGTGAGAGGGGAGATATCACATACCTTTCATGTCCTTTGGGAAGTGAGTGACGCTTGTCAAAGTAGAGGAGAGTCCTGTTAGACCCTGGAAAGAACTTGTGCAACATCAAGGCAAAAGTTGTAAGGTTCTTTTATTCATAAAGTTAATACAATCAAGTTTGTTTTTCTCAATGAACTATCTCTAATGGTTTATTTTATGAGCTCCTTGATCTTCATAATGAACATGTTTTATTATACATAGGTATGCTTCGATGTGTGCTTGTTTGTGTATGCAGGTTATTAAAAGGGAACTGCTTGAAGATGTTGGGATAAAACTGCTACAAACAAGCGTTGGATCGAGGTAGGGTCTGTTACACCTCTTAGTATTCATTTATGAATTGAAACATGTTTAGAGAAAAGTAGATTTGCTTTTGCTCTTTGTTGCTAGATATCATTCGATACTAGGGAGATCGGTCTTGTCCGCAAGAAAAATTTATCCGGCCAACAAATTGGCGACTCCACTAGGGACTGGTTTGGTTTGGTTTTTGATTTGTCTTTGCTTTGACTTGAGAAACTTAAGTTTTGG
Source organism: Pinus taeda (assembly GCA_000404065.3). Lineage (NCBI taxonomy): Eukaryota > Viridiplantae > Streptophyta > Pinopsida > Pinales > Pinaceae > Pinus > Pinus taeda. The sequence goes on from APFE031398822.1 coordinate 5,517, forward strand.
TTTCTGATTTTGTATTGATGTGTGTGAGTTTGAGTATTTGTTAGATCCTAGTTGGATTTTTATTTTTTCGAAATTTTGGAAGAGGACCGCACCCTCTGAGTTAGTTACAGTGCGGACCTCTCCGCACTATTACAGTGTAACACCGAGCGATACCGCACCTGGTTCTACTAGGGGCCTGCGGACCCTGTCAAAAGTTTGAAAAACCTAAGATCCATCTACCCAGTTAGGTTTAGTTTTTGTCCATAGTTGTTAGTATATGCCCAGACCTGCACTTCTCTTGACAAAATTTCCTTGTGAGTTAGTTTTCATTGGCATTTTCGTTTGAAGTGATTTTCTAAGAAGTTTTTCCTGTTGGATTGGTTTTTGCTTGGTCTTTGTAGTAGCTCAGAGATCTGAAGCCTTAGAGCCTTATATCACCCTGGTCTCTCTGGTCTTCTTGCTGAGTTTGACTAGCTTATGAAATCTATCCATGAAGAGATCTAGATCTCATTTGTCTCTTTTACAAAACTTTGATTAAACTTGATTAAAAGTTTCGAATTTCATTTTTTATTAAAACATAATTGGATGTTTTTGATTAGTTTGTTGAGCTGAACAAATTGATCGTTAGTTAGCTGAAAGACTAAGTTGAGCATCCTCAAAAACATTTCAAGTTTCTTTTCAATCCATTTTTCGTTTAAATCTCAAGATTAGATCATAGTTTTGAGTTTCTCATAGAAATTATAGAAGCTTGTTGAAAAACAATTTCAATAGTTTTTTTAGAGTTTTTCTAGAAATCTTAAAAGCTCTCTTAAAAGAATTGCTTATTCTTGTAGTTGTTGATTTTTGAAAAGCAAAGGGATTTTCTGTGAGCGTGATTAGTAGTCTTGTTTTTAAAGTTCTTTGAAAAAGACAAAAAGTTTTCTTTAAGTTGTATGTTAAGAGAAATATTTGATTTTCAAAGCATTGCTTTTTCAACTCTTCCTTAGCTAGAAATTCATTGAAAAGGAAAAGGAATTGTTATCATCTTAGGTGCATTTTTTAGTGTTTTGGAGTCGAGTCTTCATACCATAAAGTTTCATCTCCGCACCCATTGACTTAAGGAACAAACAATAAAATTAACGCTTAATTAAAATCAATCTAGCAATATTTTTATTTTCTAGGGCTCTTTTCACCAACATAGCTTAGGCTAGTATCTTGGAGTAGGGAGTAATTAACTCTCCAAGATAGTTTAAACAAACAAGTAGTCGATCTTGCGGTAGGGGGAAATTCCAATTGTTACATCTATGCTCTGGGAAAGCTCCTCTTAAAGGAGAAGCACGAGATCATACCCGAACCAGTGTGGGAATCAATCCTTCCTCATTAGGAACGATAGAAGATATTCACGTATTAAAAATGGTAAACCTCGGATTGACCATTGTCGAGGAGCCTGGGGTCACTTGTTGGTAAACCTTGGATTATGTCAAGGAGCCTTCAAGGGGATTGAGCTTGTTACTCTGCCCTTGCGTGCGTATCGGATCGTAGACTATTCCCCTAGGTATATTTGTTTCCGTTGGTGACCTTAGTGACCATAATCTTCAGGATTCTTTCCTAGGTGACGGTGGAGGGAAGATTCCACTGTACCTGGAGCAGACGTCGACTAGACTCACTTGGACTCTCTAGGGGGTTATCTTCACTCGAGACGGTTATAGTGGAGAAACTTGTGCCAGTCTGTTTCATTAAGCAGGTTGTCGGGGTAACTGTTCCAACCGCCATTTCTATATTGAATTCTGCGACATTGGATTTCACCACCAACTAGTGTTTTCGATCCGGAAAGATATTGTTTGTGTGTGGTTTGATCTCCTAGATTTATTACGCGTGTGCTTCAAATTGCTTGGTTCTTTAGAGACTTTAGGTGTTTTTCTTGAGATTTTCTTTGTTTTCATGTGAAGTAATTAAATAATTAATTGTGGTTGAATTACCAAGACAATCTCGTCGACTGCGGGGGCAGCCTCCTGAATTTACACCAAGTCAACTGGAAGGGCTACGAGCCCTTGTCACACCTAGTGAAAGTAGGGTTGGGTCGCCGAAGGCCAGAGAGTCTTCGTTGATTGTACATCCTAATCATTTAGTGCAAGCAACAGAACATATTTCTGAACCGATTTCATTTTTCGAGGTTATTGGTAGTATCACTCCTACTAGCTCATTAGTCGAAGAACTTTAAATCTTTGAAACTGAGACTGAACTTGCTGCTACTCCATCTTCAGGATTTGCTTCTCCTATTTTTAGTGGTCCTAGTTCACCCAGAGTAGAAAATATCATTACCGAGAATCTTCCTTCTGGACTCATTTCCATTGAAGAAATTGTAAGTTTGAGTTCGAACGAAGGTAAAAGCATTCCTGAAAATCAACCGGCTATCGAACTTAGGGAGCGTGAATCCATTTTCTACAGTCCCATTAGAGGTAGCGCTTGGTATATTTCGTTGAAATCCAGGTCTCACATCTTCACCACCTCAATTTCCTTTCCATCCAACACCCAGAGGTTATTATCCTCCTTTGAATATGTCGAGACAGTCATCCTTGTTTTCTCAGACGCTAGAAACTTTTTTACATGGCGGCCCTTCTGTTCCTCCTGGGTATCAGTCTTTATCTGGTATGTTTTTAGGAGCATCTCCTCAACCCATTGAATATGCAATATCTCCTGGTCATAACGGAACTAAACCGTTAAGTGTCGAAGAGATTCTTATGATGTCTGGTACTACTCCTAATCCGCAATCTCAAGGTAGTTCAATACCGTCTGGGGGGCAGCCGCAAGGTACTCAAATACTGCCTGGGGGGCAACCTCAAGGTAGTCCATTACCACCTGGGGGGCAACCTCAAGGACATTATTTCCCTACAGGACAGTATTTTCCTCAAGGTCAACCCCAGTATCAATATGTACCTCAAGGTCAACCCCAGTATCAATATGTGCCTCAAGGTCAATACCAGCACTAACCCCAAGGTCAGTACCAACCTCAAGGTCAGTACCAACCTCAAGGTCAATATCAACCTCAAGGTTTTCAACCACCTTCAGGTCAATCATTTGTTCAAGGACCCGAAAATGTACCATATAATTATCAAACTTACACTCAACTTGGTTTTGGTCCTGTTGACCCTGCCGCCCGCACCTACCTACAAGTCAGTGAGAAAAAGCCTTCAACCCCACAAGGTGTGGTTGGTGGCAGGGAACTCAGAGAAGGGGTTGTCACACTAATCCCAACTCTCTCCGTTTCAGCTATCTCCTAGGCTAGCTAAGGGGGGTGGTCCCTAATAAAAAGTTAAGCTAAAAACAAAGATGCGAATTTCTAGGAGAATTGTTAGAGTTAAATACATTATTTATCTAAGATCTATAAGCAAAACCTGATATGAGCAATAGCCATTAACACATGAAATAAGCATGAAACACATAAACGACCAGTGCCTTCAAAGCGTTGCTCTTTCAGAAATGAAAAGATTTTTTATTTGTATTTTTTTTTTTTATGCTCAGAATGAAATCAAATGCTTTCAAATGAAAGAAGAAAATTTGTGATAATTTTTTCAAGATAGAAAACAAGCAAAGGGCTCACGAAACCCCCTCTTAAATAAATCTTTTGATGTCTTATGAGATTGTTGGCTTGAACAACTTGTGGGACCTTTGATATCATTGGAGGTGACTATTTTGACCGAAGAAGTCCTCACACTCCAATAGAGCTGGCAACCTATCCCTTGAAAACACAAAAATGCTTGCAAACCAATTGTTAGTGCAAAAGAGACTTGGCATATAGAGACCAAGTTGAGCTTGTCATTCAACCGAGAATGACAAGCTACAACAAGTGTACAAAATATACCAAGCCCAAAGGAGATTTGAGATAGCTGCAAATCTCTCTTCCCTAGACAATAATGCCCTCAGGCAAATGCACAAAGAAAAACAACTAGATAGCAAATATGAAATCAAATGAATATCAAACGACACAGGTATACCTCATCAACCAAAGCATGCACCACAAAAGAAGCCAGTAACCCCAAAGACTTTTATTTATTTATGTGAAAGGTAAGTACACAATCCAGCAGAGCTTCCGCAAGCCCAACAGCTCGTTCTATCCTGATACAATAAGAGCCCAAGGCTCATATAAATAGGAAAATGGGAGATGATCCCAAGGCAAATTCCAATGACAAGTGTAGCAAGTGACAATCCCAATGTAAAATGAATTTGTACAAGTGGCTGATATCACTGTTTAATTGCTGAAGATAACTGCTGTAGGTGGCATAAAAAAATGGGCAGCGTATCCCTTTGTTAGCCTGTGTGTGCACTTAAACTGCTGTTGCTGCCTTCGTTAATTGCTGAGTTATAAACATGTGTTAAACGCTGTTGACTGCCCATGCAAAACCGCTGTGACTGCCCACCTTAACTTGCTGTTCACGGCTGTCAACGTGCACATAGTCTGCGTATTGACTGGTGACCTGCCCACGTAGATGCTTTGACTGCCCACGTAGATAGCTGTATTGATTGTGTACGGATTTGCCAACGGACTGCTGTGTATTGGCTGAGTTTGTAAACTGCGTATATGCCTGCGTTAAATGCTGTGTGTAACTGCTGATTGAACCACGTTAACTCCTGCCCACGTAACTTCTCTTTGACTGCCGTTGATACCTTTGCAAACTGCTGTGTGTCCACGTAAATGCTGTGAGTGGGCCAGCGTATGAGACTTCTGTTTGGGCCAGCGTGGAGGTATCTCTGTCCAGCTCTGCGTTAGAATTTGATTGCCAACGTATTGCTGTGTATGCCCACGTTAACATGCTCAGTTGGCTGCCACGTAAACATGCTGACCTTCAACGTTAACTATGCTGCCCACGTAGACTGTGCTGACCTGCGTAACTAAATTGGCATGCGTATTTTTTATATGGCTGAGTTACGTATACCATACGTAGCTTATATGAGGATTGAAGTGGGGTCCAATCTCCACCATTTAACTTTACACTTTAATACATACCATTAAATACATATGAACTCAACGCTGGCCCATTTGACTTTGACTTTGACTTTCTGGTGGGCCCCACATTGCATGCCACATCACCCTTGACTCTCTGCTTAATTTCCATGTCAAAATTTGACTTATTTTGACTTTGGAAAAATTTATAAATTTTT
>APFE031398825.1:10238-24593 GCA_000404065.3 Pinus taeda
AAGCCCTCTAAACAAAAAGGGTTGATGCTGCATCAACCCTTTTCAAAATCAAGATGAAAATCGCTAACATTTAAAAAAGGTGTTCATACTTGATACGTAAAAAATAAAATAAAAAAAAATTAAAGTGTCAAAAATAAACTATTTAAAAATATGTGTTGATGATGCTTCAACACTTTTCAAAATCAAGATGAAAATCACTAACGTTTAAAAAAAATGTTCATACTTCGTACATAAGAAAATTTAAAGTGCTAAAAATATGCTAAAAAAAAGTGTATTCTGGCATCACCACTTTTCAAAATTGGGTGATTTTTTGCTAACTCAAAAAAATGGGTACCAGTTCATTTTCTAGTTTGATCGGTAACTATGTTAGAAGTGCACATGCATAAAATGATAAAGATTTAGGCTTTCAAATGTCATTGGAAGAGGCCTTTTAGACAATCTATCAACAAACCCAAAACAAGGACTCGAGGTTGGAAAAAGAAGCAACACCTGCTAAAAAGACAAAATTAAGGAAGGTGATATTGCAACATCATAAAAGATTGAAGATTATAATGCTTCCTCCTCTCTGTCCTTTTCAAAAGTGTTAAACAAAAAATTAGGTCCCTCCCCTCATTCAACAAGAGGTAGTAAAGACAACGAAGAAGGAAACTCAAACTCCTAGAAATCTCCAAACTTCTACGATTTACTGGTAGTGTCTTATTGCACAAAAAATTGTCACCTTGACATTCTGCAACCTATGTGAGTCTATCACCACTCATACATACCTCCTTTGCAAGTCTTAAACTTCAGTTCTTCATGTCAAGCCTTGAAAATAAGAGAAAGCCCTTAAAAATCTCTAAAACTCTGGTTCCGCACTTTCTCTTAGCATTACTTGCAGTCCCGTACCTATTGGTCATGTCCCTTACGCACCTGACCGCTCTGTATTTGTGTAATGGGTGCGGACCCCTGTAAAAGTCAAAAAGGCACAAGTACATTCTTCAAAACTCACTTTGAGTCATTTATGGAAGCTTATGGAGGGAATCTTGAGGTGGCAAGTTCGCTTCTTATAGGTTCATGCATCCCATACCTTAAGGAGCTAACCCCTTGATGTGAGGAGCTTATCCCTTTGAAGGAGGACTCTATCCCTTCATAGGTGGACCTGTCACCTCCTTCCTTTGCACTATAAAATGAAGCATTGGGTTGGTTACTAAGGAGGTTGAAAAGCTAAATATTTTTGAGGTGAAATGCTGCTGGAACTTAGTCTTCCTAATTGAGCTTTTGAGAGGAAAGATTACATACCTTTTTTATCTCATTAGGAAGAGAGTGAGGTTTGTCAAAATAGAGGAGATTTTTGTTTGGACCCTCGGAAGAGCTTGTACAATATCAAGGCACCAAAGGTTGTAAAGTTCTATTTCAAAGTTAATACAATCAAGTTTATTTTTCTCAATAAGTTGTGTTTTATAGTTTATTTCATGGACTCCTTGATCACCATGATGAACATGATTTATTATATTAGCTATGCAGGTGTTATTTGATGTGTGCTTGTTTGTGTTTGCAGATTCTCAAAAGGAAACTCTTTCGGACAGTCGAAGGATGGTTGCCACAAACTAGCGTTGGACTTAAGGTAGGGTTTAAAACACCTCTTCGTTTTTATTAATGAATCACAATATGTTTAGAGAAAGGTAGGTTTGCTTGTCCTGCTTGTTGCTAGATATCTGTTGATACTAGGGAGATCGGCCTTGTCCACAAGAACGATTTATCCGGCCAACATGTCTTTTACTGATTCTTGATCATGCTCTATTTTTTTATCAGCTTGTGTAAAGAGTTTGTGGATGTAATCCCACATCCCATCGATTAGTATGTGTTGTAAATTTTGTCAACTTTTGCAATTTTGTTGATGCATTTACATATATAGGCATAATGGTTTAGATATCAAAGAAATCATACTTTTTGATCCAGTAGGCATTCCAAGGAGTTGTGTGCAAGTCAGATAACTGGAATATCCCCTCTTTTTGTAATCGTTGGGTCCACAACGTAGATTTTTTACAAATATAATATTTTACTTCTGGTTAATATTTATGTATGTATGTATTATTAACATGGCCAACCTCCAACTCTCTATAATCTATCTTTTGAAGGAGGCATAGAGTTGTTGTAAATTAGTTTTTTTATAATCAATTTTTTCATAAACCAATTATTGATCCGTAACCATTATTGTTTATTAAATTGGTATACACTATTTGTTAGAAATATGTTTGACCCGAGGATTATGAGAAATTTCCGTTTAAATGGAAATTCTACCATGAATATGTCACTTTTCAAGATACTGTAAGAAGGCTCAAGCAGACAAATGGGAGGATTCAATCGTAGGGCAAGAGGAGCAATGGCAAACTCAAAGAAGGGGAGGAAATAAGGGGAAACTAACAATAATGAAAACCCCAACCCACGCAAGGAAGAAATGTGGCCTTGTCTTTAGAAAACCCCTTTGAGGTCTTGTAGTCTCAAGAAGAAAACAACAAGGAGGAAACAAACCATGAGAAAAGGCAAGGGGCCCTTGAAGAAGAGGTTACAAATGCTAAAAAAGAAGAAGGGGAAATCAAATATCCTTACAATGATGTAGAAATGGAGCAACAAGAGAACACCAAAGCCCTAGTTATGGCTCAAAAATAATTAAAAACTCAATACCAGAGGATAATGTTGCAAGTTTGTTAGTCAGATTAGGAAAAGACGTCGGGCGAACTCTAAATAAGACAAAGAATACCAAAGGAAACCCCTCAAGGATAACGACTGCAAACAAGGCCCAAACCCTAAAATGGGATGATAAGATCAATAGTTAAGAAACACAAAGTAATAAGAAAAATAAAGGAAGCCCCAGAAGAAGATGACGTGAGAATCAGAAGTAGAAAAAATAAGAAGTTTGGAAATCAACCAGTAATAACTAAGATTCTCAATCCTTAGCGTCCAAATATAAGGAAGAAACATAAGTGGGAGGCGGAAAATAAAATAACCCCTGCAAAAAATGATGAAAATATTATCATGGAACATAAGGGGTTTGGGAAGGCCCTCAAAATCCATATCTGTTAAAGGTTTAGTAAAGAAAGAGTGGTCTTTGATTCTTCATCTTCAAGAAACTAAGCTCGAAGAAATAGAAGCAGTAAATAAAACATAATCTTTCTGGAGTGACAGTACCAGAATAGTCCAAAGCTACTATGGGGCTTGATCTAGGTGGATATTGGTGGCCACCCACTCATTCCATTTGGACCCCCACCATTGTTTCTTTTCATTTTCCTTAATTGTAGCACAACTTAATATTTTTGGCAGTTTTTTGGGTCCTAAACTTCCGAAGTCATTCTGAGGGACTAAAATATGTTTTTAGGGAAAACTGAGAGACTAGAAAAGTTCCAAACTTGTTTACGAGTTTATTTTTAGCCTTCTCTTCAAAATATTTGAAACGAGGTACTATGATATCCAAATGGAGATTGTATACCAAATTTATGACCCTAGGAAGTTGATGTACCAATTTTCCCAAACGAGACCCATGGTTTTGGCGCTTCATCTCCTAGGGTTAGGTTTTTGGATTTTTATGGTTTTCCATTAATTTCCAATAATAAATAGGCCTTTGAGCCTCATTGTAACATAGTTTAGAGACATGTAGCCACCACATCTCTTCTCATAGATAAGCTACCATTGCCCGAGCTAATTTATTTCTATTATGTATGTAAGCATATTTTAGTTCTTTTATATTAATGAAATGAAGTGTTATTTCTGTTGCAACTTTGTATTTATGGTTATCTCTGTATTCTATTGCGTACCTTTTTAAGTTCATATTAGTGGTATTAGAGTGGTCTACTCTTTCTCTATTTTTCTTTGCATGTCCCCAACAAGGTTAGGGTATAAGGAGGTAGGGATCGAATTGATTTAACCTTTGCAAGACCAGCCTTCCAAACCCCAATGGCCTCCCATGGATGAAGAAAAGAAATACGAGGGGGTAGGATATCCTTTCAAAATATTGCTCGAAGAATCCCTCAAGTGACATAGGAACACAATGATGGAAAACTTTGCCCAGACCCTTCGGCGGCTACCCATAGGCGACACATCTCCTTCCAGCAGCCACTCTGGAAGCACCACACCCTTTAAGGCACAAGTTAACTTTGACATTCCCGTATTTGAAGGTAAAATAGATGTGGACGTTGTAGTTAAATAAATATGCTAGAAGGATATTTTTTGATTCATGATTTTTCCAACCAGGAAAAAATTACTTTTACACTCCTCAAAGCTACCCCCCACGTCAAGGACTGGTGGGAAACCTACTATGAGAAGAGGGACGAGAGTACACCCTCACTATTTTTAGCTGCACCCACTTAGAATCCTTTCTGGGATGCCATCAAGGCGCAGTATTACCCTATCGGGAGCTATGAGGATAAATACATAAAGTGGACCATGCTGTGGTAGGGAAGGGACCAAGATGTGCCAAAGTTCACAAATATTTTTCATACCCTTTGCACGAAGTTGGGTATCAAGGATTCTGAGTGACATTTGGTACTTAAGTACCGCAACACAAGTACATCCAAAATGATATGGAGTTCATGTACATCTCCTCGGTCAGCGTGGCCTATCGATATGTTGTCAAGATCGAGTAGAAATTTAAACAGAAGAAGCGAGACTTTTGATCTGTGAATTCAAAGCAAGGGAAAGGCACCCCAAAACCGTAGAAGAAAGGAAAAATCCAAGGTTGGGCAACCTAGGAAAACCCACCGAAGCCGCAAACATAAGAGCCCCACTCACAACACAAGTGAGTTTCGGGCCAAACAATCATTGGTGGCTGATATTAAGGCTTCTGAATCATATGCATGTTATAACTCTAAGTCAAAACTCGATAAGGGGAATGAAAAAGGGAAGAAGATTATTGATGTGGAGCCTAGCGCCATTGTTTCCATCACCAAGATCCAAATGAATGAGCTCAAAGATCCAGAGGAGGGGGACTGCCTCTTCCACTCATAGATGCGGGTGAAGGTTTCTTTGTTATAGTTCATTGTCGACATTGGGAGCAAAAAAACCTCATTTCGGCAGAGGTCATGAAGTGGTTTGGCCTACCTACCACAACACACCTGCAACCATACAGCATCGGGTGGCTTCACCAAGGACGAGATCTTCGCGTCATCCAATAATGTCGCTTTCCCTACAACATCAAGCCCTTCACAGATAATGTACTATGTAACGTTTCTCCTCTTGAATTTTGTGATGTATTATTAGGACAACCATACTTGTGGAAGCGACATGATGTGTATGAGTCTAGGCCTCGCACCGTTATTATTACTTTGGGCAATAAATTGTACAGAATACTGGAGGTAGCACTGCCTACCACCCTCTCTTTGATAAATGGGAAGCCATGCAGTAAGATCATTTTCCAGACCAGGAAATTTGTTTTCCTTATGATTCACCCTCAGGGAAAGAAGATGATTGTGGCCACAACCTCTAGACAGGGCTCCTCTACATGACAGCATCAGATGGACAAGGTCATGGATGAGTACAAGGACATTTTCACCTCCCCCTAAAGGGGTACCTCTACACTATCAGGTCAAGCACTCCATCAATCTGACCCCGGGAACACCGCTACCCAACGGACCGATCTATCAACGATATGTTCTGGAGAACAATGAAATCAAGAGGTAGGTTTAGGAGTTGTTGTAGAAAGGGCACATCAGGCCAAGTTCATCACCATGTGGGAGCCCGATCGTGTTGGTACAGAATAAGGATGGGACCTGGAGACTTTGTATTGACTATCGGGTGTTGAATAAGATCGTTGTCCGGAATAGGTATCCAATCCCATAGATTGATGACCTTCTAAACCAGCTCAAGGGAGCCAAATATTTTAGCAAGATTGACTTGAAGTATAGTTATCACCAGGTACCAATTGAACCCTCCAATGTGTGGAATATTGCCTTCAAATCTAAGGAGGGCCTTTTCGAATGGCTGGTCATGCCTTTCAGGTTGACGAATTCCCCCATAATTTTCATGAGGCTGATGGAAGACATCTTGTGACCCTTCACCAACTCATTCATGGTGGTGTATTGGATGACATCCTAATATTTAGCCATAGTTGGGCAGACCACCTCCACCATATTTGACAGGTTCTCCCAACCTTGCAACAACACAAGTTGTGTGCTAATTTGGATAAATGCACCTTTGGTATGACCCATGTTCAATATCTAGGGTACATCATTGATGAGCAGGGTGTGCATGTGGACCCAGCCAAGATAAAAGTCATTAGGTATTGGCCAACCCCAACCACACTAACAGAGCTCAACTTTCTAGGTCTTGCCATTTTCTACCGCATTTTTGTGTTGGGGTTCTCTCATATCACTTGGCCTTTAAGTCAAGTCACCAAGGGCGGAGCAAAAGAAAAGTTATTTTGGTCTGAATCCTAACATAAGACGTTTGTTGAGTTGAAGTGTTTCATCTGCTTTGCACTAGTGCTCACATTACTAGATCTGCGATAACCATTTGATATTGAGATAGATGCCTTCGACTATGCTATTTGTGCAGTTCTTACTCAGCAGGGGCATCTAGTGGCATATCACAGTGAGACACTTTCAGACATAGTCCAAAAATACCCCACCTATGACAAAGAGATGTATTCCATTATGTAGGCCTGCCAACAGTGGAAGAATTAAATTCTGGGGAAGGAAACGATCATCCACACAGACTATTGATCCCTGCAGTTCATACAAACACAAAGGAAGTTGTAGAACGATCACCACCAGAAATGGTCCACATACCTACAACAATTCCCTTTGAACATTAAGTACAAGAAGGGCCACACCAATAATGTTGTAGAATGCATCAGCCGACCGCTAGTCATGGCACTGAACATTGTGCTCGACTCTTGTGGGCATGAGACTTCGGGGTTCCCGCATCTTTACAGTAGCGATCTAGAGTTCGACAACACATACTAGATGCTCCTAGAAAGTAACAAAGTTCCAAAATTTCACCTCCAAGATGCATTGTTATGCCACTTGGGACACCTTTGTGTTCCTTCAAGCGAGTGTGCCAAGATGATTTCGGAGGCGCACTACAGTCGGGTTGCTAGACATTTCTATGACATATGGATCTGAAGTAGAAATGCCAATTGCTATTACCATTCTACTGCTAAACTGGATATGACATGGATTTGCTTGCAATTATTTTAGAAAAATTGAAAACTCGCTAAAACCTAACAACAAGCCTATTTTTCAGGAATTGTATGATAAAATGGTATTCCAGTTTCAACAACATTAAGAAAATACTACTCTCCCTAAAAGCTATCCTAATGTTCTAAATAGTTATTTTCCATATGATGCAGGGCATTCTTGTAAGCATCCTATAACTTTCACAGAAGTACCCGTTGAAAGGTTGAGGCAATATCAAAATTAAAAATCCAAAATTATAAAAGTGTTACTAACAAATCTATCTAACCATGCATTTTGATCCCCCAACAGGCACTTGTTTCAAGATTCCATTTCGAGGCTTCCTTGACATGGGTTTTCCATCAGATTGATAATTGTAAGCATCACTCCCTAATCCACTTTTGATAATGTTGGTAGGAGCAATGAAGAAATCCATTGAAAGGGCAGGCGCATTGAAAACCACATCGTCAATTGTCCATGTTTCTTCCATTCTTGTTCTGGTATGGCTCACTGAACACTCTCCAAATTTAAAAAGAGTGACACTTGATCGACTTGAATGAGAAATCATCACAACATCTGCTGCTCTATAATTGTCACTAGTTGTTTCTATGGTGGTTTCCCAGTGAACAACATCTATTCCAGTGGCCTGAATCTGTGTAAGATGGGAATATTCCAAATATACGAGGTCGGTTTTTTGACTGAAATATCCAAAAAAATACATGTCTAATAATTTCTACAGGTCCATCACTCCTTTCGTGCAGAGTTGAAGGATCAGCGACAAGATTTAAAATGAAGCAATCTTCATCTCCAATTTTCTTTTCTCCTAAGAAACGAGCATTTGCAAACATGATTGTTGTTGTTATAGGATCTAAACCCCAAGAATAGAAAGGTCAACAAGAATAAGGACGTGCATCATCACCAACAAGTTAATCTAAGCTGCATAGTTGCCATGGTCCTAAGCTCAGTCCCATGATTAGTGATTTGCATTTGAAAAAAAATTGACATTGCTAACAAACATACATGTAGTCTTGTTATAATATTTTTCAAGTTTAACAAAAACAACCGAATATTAACATTTGATTTTGATACTCAAAAAAATTCTACATGGTTCATTAAATTCAAAAGACCCAAATATAAAATAAAAATCTACAAGGCTGATTAAATTATACATTCAGTTTACCATTGCTTGAAATTAGACAAAATTAGAATTTTCATAAATAATTCACCTTATGCAGTGATTGTTGTACTAGGATCTAAACCAGAGTGGAAAAGGGATTAACCAAGCATAAGAACGTGCATCATTATAAACATGTTAATATGAGATATTATTAGAATAACCACCAATTAACTACGTTTGCAACAATCACCATAAAACTAACTTTAGCAGTTTGAACTCCCTTCTTTTTATTTTTTGCAACAACTCATGCTAAAATTCTCAACTCTTAACTTAACCACAACCTGATCCGAGAGCCTATTCTGTAGACAACAATGCATAATCTATTTGTGTATTTCTCATTGGATGAAACTGCAATCTAGGCCATAATCTGCAAGCACTCATATGAAGACATCAACCTTTGGTTTTCTCACCCTAACTGGGAATCTAGTCAATAACCATCTGTACTGTTTATGTTAACTTAAGCCTGCAACCTAGTACCTAGACTACATGAACACTTGCACTAATCTTACTGAAACTCGGCCTGATCATAGAGACTCGTGAATCCATGCCAAAATTGTGTCATTCAAACCACCATAACCAAGAAAATCATCATTTACCAAAATCAACCTTTGAGTTAAACCCTCTTTGCATTCAAGCATAGAAAACCCCTGAATTTTCTTGAATTCTGGCTAGCTGGTGAAGCCCATTACGAACCCACAAATTTTATTGAATTCTGAGTAGTTGGTGAAGCCCATTACGAATGTAGTTGTACAAATGATTTTAAATTCACTATGTTCTCAATTTGATCCTCATTCTAGGCCTACTCTACATGTATTAGCCTCACAACCCTGGCCAAAAAGGTCTCATTCAAACAACCATACCATACCAAGACAATCATCCTTCACTAAAATCGATCTTTATGTAACCTACTTTGCATGCAAGCATAAAACCCAAGAATTTATTGAATTCTCACCAGCTGCAAAAGCCAATAAAATGCAGTCATATTAATGCATTTACTTACTAGACTTGCAATTTTCTCTTCATCCTAGGCCTAGTCTACATGATTTCGTACTAAAACAATATGACTTTCACTAAATCACAAGCTTATTTTTAAACACATTTTGCAACCAAAATATCCTCGTTCTTGTGCCATCGGAATAGACAAACCTGAAGATCCCTATGCAAAGGCCGAGGAGGACCTTTGGCAGCATGTGAACCAAGCTAGGGTGTGTGCCGCCAAACAATCTTCCCATTGCTTCCACCATGCACTTTACTCCCACCCAAAAACTAACTCCACTGACCACATATCAGGCATCATTTGCCACGATATAAAGAATCTAGTTTCGCTAGCCTTTAATGAATAATTTCGACAAGATTTTGTTGACACCTAATCAGAGGGATTGGGTGTACAGCTGTAATTAATGTAAATAAATAATACAAAAGATAGAGAGTCATCGGGAGATAAACCGAACAGCCTCTCCCTCTTGTATATAATAATGAACAACTTGAATGAATAATATGAGTTTTGATTTGAGGAGTTACCTCCTAGTCTGACATGGTATCAGAGCAGGCGCCATTTTTTGGCTTCCTTTTTAATTTGTAACTCCTATTCTATTTTGCCTTTGTTTTGCATCTTTTGCAGGCTGAAATTTCTGTCAAATCCCTGCGAAATCTCATTTATTGTTTAATACATTCGTTGAAGTGTGTTGCATTGGAGCTAGCTATTGAAGCCGAAGGTGTTGTAATGACTTGGATTTCCTCCTGCTCTGAGTATGGTATATATACCCTTCCGAATTGAAGAACCATATATCCTTTTTCGTATTCACATATATCTTATTTTGTATTCTCTTGCGCCGGATCTCAAGTATTATAAACCCATATATAAATATCGTCGGGTCCACTTTTTAATCACATATCGCAAATCTCTTGCCCCGATCAATACCGCTGCATGTTTGCGATGTGATCATACCCTTCATTAAACCCATTCGAACACAGTTCCCGAGGTTTCACTTTATCTGGCTCATTCTCCACCGTTGATCTCAACCTCTAGATCCGACGACTGACATTGATTTCGGGGGGGACCACTTGCACGGTAGTTACCTGCCCGAAAAGTGCCTTTTAATCTCCACCGTTGATCATCACCTCAAAATCCGATGGTTTATAGCGATTTCGGGTGCATTAGTTGCACGAGAGTTACCCGCCCGATACGAGCAGTTTTTCTCTCTCCCCTAGTCGCTATGTGTCAATCACTTAGTGGAATCAGCTGCTCCCCTCTCGATACCACTTACCATTTTTTATCCACCCGAAATCCCGCTTGTAACACAAAATACACCTTTAGCCGTGGTTATCGCCCCGACTTGTTTTGCTTACGATAACCGTTGATCACTTACCATCGACGGCCCTCCTCCGTTCATCTCTGCCATACAAAGCAACAAAAGAACTACAACTACAATCCGACTCTGATATTCGGGTGAATGTTGAATGTTGTTAAGGTGAACATTGTTGGTATAACAATCATTTTACGAGTAAAATTTTGTAGCAGCAATATTTTTCTCCACTGTACACAGATTTTACAATGCATTCAATTATATCTATTGTGGTAGTAGTTCTCAATGGAAAGGAGAATTATCCTTAATGGTCGCGGAAAATCCAACACACTCTCATTTATAGTGAGCTATGGAAAGGAGTGTGTGTTGGACAAGGAGACGAAGCACCATAACAACCTACCTTAGAATGGGAGCTTGCCATTTGGGAAAATAAGAACAACAAAGCCTATGCATTGATTACATCATCAGTAAGTGAAGAGGTGAGTTGACACATTTCGCCATTTTCAAATGCATTCGAATCCTTACAAAAGCTGAAGGAACTCTATGACTCGCACTCTGCACTTGAAGTTGTTCAACTTATGATTAAACTCTTCACCTTTGAATTACAAAATAATGATCCTCTTGCTCTTGCATCCGAAGTAAAATCTATAATGCATGATATCAAAGTCACTAAGGTTGAATTGGATATTCCTCTAATCACTTTTCTCAAGTCACTTTATCCTACTTACTCCAATTATCTTGAGTCGTTGCAAGCAAATGGAAATCTCAAAGATATTACCTTTGACTCCCTTGTGAAAAAATTTGCTGAAAGAGAGAAAGTTTTTGGAGAGAAGACAACCCCTGAATCTTCTGAAGAGGTTGTGTGCCTTGCTCATAAAGAAAAGAATCTATCCCAAGATTCTTCCAGAGGAAGAGGTGGTCAAAGAGGAAGAGGAAGATATTTCAGAGGCAGGGGGGCAGACACTCTCAAAGAGAAAAGTTAGATTTGCACTACATGCGCTGCAAAAGAAATGGATCACATGATGCCTCCACATGCAAGTTACCTTGGGACAAAATTGAGCAGCAAAGAAACCAACCCAAAGGTAAAACTAATGACACAAAGAAAGGTAAAGCACCTGAATCCGCTCATCATGTTGTGGCACAATGTAATATTGGAGTAAATGAAGACTTATTTAATGCTTCACTTGCTTCTTCGAAAAATGATTGGTTGCTTGATTCAGGAGCAATTTGCCACATGACTCATAGAAAAGATTTTTTTGAAGAATTTATTGAAAATGTTGATGGAGTAGTATACTTTGCAGACCAATCAAAACTCAAGCCATCAGGGCTTGGCACAATTAGGCTTAAATTGCCTAGTCTTCCAGACTTTCTACTGCATCATGTTCTATATCTCCCACAGTTGAGGAGAAACTTGTTGTCCTTGGTCCACATCCATTAGCAATGTCACTCCATTCATATGTTTAATGGCAAGCTTGAGGTGAGAAAAGCATCTGACCACTTACTTGTCATGACAGGGATAGAAGAAGAAAGGCTTCTCAAGCTGCAGGGTACCTCTACTTGTACATAAAATTTCTCATATAATTCTCATTATGAAGAAGGTACACTTCCATCAAGTTTATTATGGCATGCTAGATTTGGCCATTTGAACTATGACAACCTCCGCTTTTTGAAGAAAAATGGTGTTACTGGTTTTCCTACAATTCCTAGGAATCTTAAGCAATGTGATGCTTGTATTCTAGGAAAGCATAGCAAAAAATCCTTTCATGATTCACACTCCAGAGCACATAGAAAACTTGAACTCATTCATTCAGATTTATGTGGTCCAATGCCTGTCTCTTCTGCAAATGGAAATAAATATATGATGACATTTATTGATGACTACACCAGAATGTGTTGGGTTTATTTATTGAAGAACAAATCTGATCTTTTCCTAACATTCAAGAATTTTCATAAATGGATTGAAAATGATGCACAATCTCATATTGGCTCTATTCACACTGATAATGGAAAAGAATACACTTCAAATGAATTTGAAAACTATCTTCGCCAACATGGGATCAAACATAAAACAAATGTGCCTTATAATCCCCAACAGAACGGAGTAGCTGAAAGAATGAATAGGACAATCTTAAATATGGTACGCTCCATGTTGTTCTTCAAAAATGTGAAAATGATGTTTTGGGTTGATGCAGTTCTATGTGCTGTATATATAAAGAATAGATGTCCATCTAGTGCTATCAGAAACAAGACTCCTTATGAAATGTGGTATGGGCACATTCCTTCGGTAGAGCATCTGAGGGTCTTTGATTCTACCTATTATGCCTTCATACCAAAGGTACATAGAAACAAACTTGGTGCAAGAAGTCATAAGTGTATCTTCCTAGGGTATTCAAACACCTCCAAATCATATCGTCTCTATGATGAAGTCAACAAAAGTTTTGTTGTATCTAGAGATGTAATCTTTCTTGAATCATCCAAAACTGACAATGTTGTTGAAAGGCAACTTGATCACTTAGATAGATTCACAAATGCAAAATCATTTCAAGAATTTGATAATCAGATTCCACATCTTGAAGGGGGGATTCCTATACTAGATCAATATGTGGAATCTTCTTTTGAAGCACTCTCTCCCCTACATGAAACTCCAACAATGGATGATCCCTTGAGTGATGTGATTGACAAAATTGGGAGACACAATCTTGATTCAGTCCCAACTCAATCAACGGAGCAGCCTGGACCATCCGAGAAAGGTCCCCCAAAGTGGTTGACAAAGACACTTGAAAGTGTTCATCTTGATGAGGTTGGAAAGACAGGGACTAGAAATTCAAACCGGAAAAATGGAGGTAATGTAGATGACTCTAATTCACCTGTTGATATGGATGTTTCTTATGATTGTGAATTCGATTTTTCTACATATTTTGAGCCAACTTCCTTCAAAGAAGCCGCTTCTCATGATGAATGGAGAGAAGCAATGCAAAAGGAGTATGATGCCCTGATAAAGAATGGCACTTGGAAGCTGGTTGATCCTCCATTGGGAACTAAACCAATTGGCTACAAGTAGATCTACAAGAACAAGTATAAAGCTGATGGCTTACTTGACAAGTACAAAGCTAGGCTTGTGGCAAAAGGTTTTTCACAGAAGGAAGGGGTTGATTATGAGGAAAATTTTTCCCCTACATCAAAATGGGCTACCATCCAGACACTCTTTGCCTTAGCAGCTTAGAACAGTTGGAAAGTCCATCAAATGGATGTAAAAACTGATTTCTTGAATGGAGATCTAAAAGAAAATGTTTTTATGTCCCAGCCTTAAGGATTTGTTGTGAAAGTACATGAACATAAAGTATGTAAACTTGTGAAATCCTTGTATGGCCTGAAACAAGCACCACGAGCTTGGTATGAAAAATTGACTAAGCATCTTTTGAAACTCAATTTCAAACATTATGATCTTGATGATGCAACTTTGTTTGTCAAGAAAGTTGGAAAAACAATTGTATATATTGTGGTATATATGGATGATCTTTTGATGACAGGGAAAAATGAAAGCAACATTGCATCTATAAAAAAGGAATTGAAGCAAGGTTTTGAAATGACTCATTTTGGCTAGTTCATTACTATCTTGGTATTGAAGTAACTCAACATACGAAGTCCATATTCCTTTCTCAAAAGAAGTACATTGGAGATCTGTTGAATAGGTTTGGCATGACTGAATGCAATCCTCTGACTACTC